>JAVIAB010000124.1:23098775-23271275 GCA_032433765.1 Megaustenia siamemsis
GTGGAGACAGCAATTAGCGGGATCCAGTGTGAGAAAGCGGGGACAGAACACGTGAAACATCGAGGAGAAGGCGAGAGTTGAAACAGACCAATACAACAGTGAGTGATGAACACACAGCTGGCGCGAAAATCGCGAGGTGTGTGACCGAAACTTAAATTACAGTAGCCGTTGTACGATATTAATGCATTTAATTAGCACTACAATCAGCAGGCGTTTAGCAAGAATTGTTTTATTTACACAACTCGTTGAGCGTAAAGAGATTTTAAAAAGTCGTTTCATCCGGTCCGGTCAGCGAAATCTCAAAGTCGTTTATTGCCAGTTTTGTAATTAAAAATTAAAGATAAACTGTACAGCTGTGAAAATCACAAGAATTGAGCATTTCTTAATTTCAAGGACTACTTACATAAGTTTTACAGCAAGAAAGATTTACATGAGAAAGATTTACATCAAGAAAGATTTACATAAGAAAGATTTACATACGAAAGATTTCTATCAGAAAGCTGAGTTCTATTTAACAGGGTAAATAAATTCATGATAAGAAAAAAAAAAGCAAAGGTATTTAGCAGTTTTCATAAAGACATCAACATAAAAACAGTCAACGCTTCATACAATAAACGCTTAAAAACAAAGGGATATTATTGGTGAACGGTTGATTCGTCTGTTGCTGTGGTTATGTCAAACTGCTAAACACATGTCCTTTACATCTGACAATCGAATTAATCTGTGCCCACCTTACTTAGTACAATCACGGACACGCACTGAGCTTATTTACGAGTAGAAATAATGACAAAATACAATATATTACATACCATTATTATTTATGAGTAACATTTGATACGCATGATTTAATTGTTAATTGATGCATCATATTAGATGATGATATATATATATCACAGTAGTTTGTTGGTGATATTTCAGTAGTCTTTAGATATTTTGTAAGTTCTGAAACATGGTTTGAGTATAGTTCTGGTAAAGGACATGAACAATGACCGTAAGTGACGCTAGAAGTTAAATTGTTCGAACATTTGTGGTTAAATTATGGTTATTTTGCACCAGAAAGGGTTAAATTGGTTAAATTTTGAAATATTTATTGTCATAAATGACTTTGGACTAAAATATCAATAGCATTAAAAAATAACTCTTCTAGAATATTCATATTTGTGTTCAATGTCTCAAATTTGAACCACTGTCATAAATAATCAAACTCAAGAATAAGTGGAATGTAGTTTCTTGAGGGTATCTTCATTGACACAAGCAGCAACGCTTTTATGACTAGAACTAAAATATTACTTTGAAAGTGAAGCAAACTGCTGTGTCCACATATCTTTATGCACGTAATTAAAGAACAATTTTATCGAATAGAATTCTTAACATGATTTTTATAATATGTCAAACAAAAATGATGTTATACAATTAAAATAAAAATTAAATCATATGACACTACTTCAATGAGCTATTCTTTAAAAAAAAACATTTCCACAGAATCTGCGAGTAAAACATAATCTTCGAGTTTCAAGATAATTGAATTCTTTAATTGAAAGTAATGAGATTACAGTGTACAAGTTTAGGAAATAGTGTAAGATACGACATTTTAATGCTTAGGGATACCTAAGTATCTAGGGATACCTAACTGTCTAGGGATATATAAGGTTACATTTCAGTGACAAAACTGTTCAGTTATCTGTGAGAACTTGTGTTTATGAAAAGTATATTTCTTCTTTCTATCACCATTTTATTGAATGGTTCTGTGAATACAAGGTGGGCGGATTTGTGTTGTGCTTCCTTAGTTAGGATTTCTGGTAATGGCTGAAGGAGTTCGCACAAACAATGCAGGAGGACTTGGAGGCGACAGTCGCAACCAGCAACCAAAGACTGACCCTCGTTTACCTTTGACCCCCATGCAAGTGTTTAAACTGAAGAAAAACTGGAAGGGGATCAAACGGCGACTGGAGGACACTGGTGTCGAGATGTTGATACGGTGAGCAACACGATAATAGTGGCGTCTTATTTGTTGTATGTGGAATGTAGTACTCGGTTGTTATTTTAATCTTAAAGTTGCAATTTAGTTCTGACCTGATGATTTTAAGAGCATTCTAGTGTAATGTGTGAGAGTAAATCTAAAAATTGATGAAAATGTAACACGTTCTTGGGTGTAAAATATTTCAACTTTCAACCACAAAAATTGTTAGATCATCAGTAACAACTTCCTCTGTCCATCTCGAATATGCGATAGAAGAACCACGAATACATTTATTAAATGAACAAACTATTATAAACTAAAATATCAGTGATAAACTGGCTTAACGTTCGTAGATTTGTCATTTTATACTCTTGACACATATTGTTTGAAGTAAAACACCGTCAATGTGTTTAATGTCAAATGTCAACACCGTCAATATGTTTAATGTCAAATTTCAACACCGTCAATGTGTTTAATGTCTGATGTCAACACTGTCAATGGGTTAATGTCAGATGTCAACAGCACGACTATGTTTAATGTCAAATGTCAACACCGTCAATGTGTTTAATGTCAAATGTCAACACTGTCAACGTGTTTAATTCAAATGTCAACACCGTCAATGTGTTTAATGTCAAATGTCAACAATGTCAATGTGTTTAATGTCAAATGTCTACACCGTCAATGTGTTTAATGTCAAATGTCAACATTGTCAATGTTTTTAATGTAAAATATCAACACCGTCAATGTGTTTAATGTGAAGTGTCAACATTGTCAATGTGTTTAATGTCATATGTCAACACTGTTAACGTGTTTAATGTCAAATGTCAACACCGTCAATGTGTTTAATGTCAAATGTCAACATTGTCAACGTATTTAATGTCAAATGTCAACACCGTTAATGTGTTTAATGTCAAATGTCAACATTGTCAACGTATTTAATGTCAAATGTCAACACCGTCAATGTGTTTAATGTCAACACCGTTAATGTGTTTAATGTCAACACCGTTAATGTGTTTAATGTCAACACCGTTAATGTGTTTAATGTCAACACCGTTAATGTGTTTAATGTCAACACCGTTAATGTGTTTAATGTCAACACCGTTAATGTGTTTAATGTCAACACCGTTTATGTGTTTAATGTCAACACCGTTAATGTGTTTAATGTCAACACCGTTAATGTGTTTAATGTCAACACCGTTAATGTGTTTAATGTCAACACCGTTAATGTGTTTAATGTCAACACCGTTAATGTGTTTAATGTCAACACCGTTTATGTGTTTAATGTCAAATGTCAACACCGTTAATGTGTTTAATGTCAACACCGTTAATGTGTTTAATGTCAACACCGTCAATGTGTTTAATGTCAACACCGTTAATGTGTTTAATGTCAACACCGTTAATGTGTTTAATGTCAACACCGTTAATGTGTTTAATGTCAACACCGTTAATGTGTTTAATGTCAACACCGTTAATGTGTTTAATGTCAACACCGTCAATGTGTTTAATGTCAACACCGTCAATGTGTTTAATGTCAAATGTCAACATTGTCAACGTATTTAATGTCAAATGTCAACACCGTTTATGTGTTTAATGTCAACACCGTTAATGTGTTTAATGTCAACACCGTTTATGTGTTTAATGTCAACACCGTTTATGTGTTTAATGTCAACACCGTTTATGTGTTTAATGTCAACACCGTTTATGTGTTTAATGTCAACACCGTTTATGTGTTTAATGTCAACACCGTTTATGTGTTTAATGTCAACACCGTTTATGTGTTTAATGTCAACACCGTTTATGTGTTTAATGTCAACACCGTTAATGTGTTTAATGTCAACACCGTTTATGTGTTTAATGTCAACACCGTTAATGTGTTTAATGTCAAATGTCAACACCGTTTATGTGTTTAATGTCAAATGTCAACACCGTTTATGTGTTTAATGTCAAATGTCAACACCGTTAATGTGTTTAATGTCAACACCGTTTATGTGTTTAATGTCAACACCGTTTATGTGTTTAATGTCAACACCGTTAATGTGTTTAATGTCAAATGTTAACACCGTTAATGTGTTTAATGTCAACACCGTTTATGTGTTTAATGTCAACACCGTTTATGTGTTTAATGTCAACACCGTTTATGTGTTTAATGTCAAATGTCAACACCGTTTATGTGTTTAATGTCAACACCGTTTATGTGTTTAATGTCAACACCGTTTATGTGTTTAATGTCAACACCGTTTATGTGTTTAATGTCAACACCGTTTATGTGTTTAATGTCAACACCGTTAATGTGTTTAATGTCAACACCGTTTATGTGTTTAATGTCAACACCGTTTATGTGTTTAATGTCAACACCGTTTATGTGTTTAATGTCAACACCGTTTATGTGTTTAATGTCAACACCGTTAATGTGTTTAATGTCAACACCGTTTATGTGTTTAATGTCAACACCGTTTATGTGTTTAATGTCAACACCGTTAATGTGTTTAATGTCAACACCGTTTATGTGTTTAATGTCAACACCGTTTATGTGTTTAATGTCAACACCGTTTATGTGTTTAATGTCAACACCGTTTATGTGTTTAATGTCAACACCGTTTATGTGTTTAATGTCAAATGTCAACACCGTTTATGTGTTTAATGTCAACACCGTTTATGTGTTTAATGTCAAATGTCAACACCGTTTATGTGTTTAATGTCAACACCGTTTATGTGTTTAATGTCAACACCGTTTATGTGTTTAATGTCAACACCGTCTATGTGTTTAATGTCAACACCGTCTATGTGTTTAATGTCAACACCGTTAATGTGTTTAATGTCAACACCGTTAATGTGTTTAATGTCAACACCGTTTATGTGTTTAATGTCAACACCGTTTATGTGTTTAATGTCAACACCGTTTATGTGTTTAATGTCAACACCGTTTATGTGTTTAATGTCAACACCGTTTATGTGTTTAATGTCAACACCGTTTATGTGTTTAATGTCAACACCGTTTATGTGTTTAATGTCAACACCGTTTATGTGTTTAATGTCAAATGTCAACACCGTTTATGTGTTTAATGTCAAATGTTAACAAAGTCAATTTTGTTAAATAAAGAGATGTCTAGAAGTTGCGTTCTAGCATTGGTTTGTTGAGATCGTTTATTTGTCTCCCCTCTCCAGAAGTCGAAGCAATTATTAAAAAAAAATAGGCACCCTACACACGAAACTATTGAATTTATTAGAACAAGAAAGGTCGCTGATTTCTTTATTTAATTAAGTCATTTTATTTTTTTTTGGCTCTTTTCTGTCCTTATTATTATCACCACCTTCTTCTTCAAGATTATTTTGGTTGCGATCCGACGAATCGGTTGACCTTCATGTTTCCCTGCGATATCAGGCAAAACAACAACCAACATTTCTACCTTCCTTCTTCACTGGCACGATACACCAAGTCTGGCTCACACTGTTTATTCGTTAACATTTCACCAATTTACATCTCGTCTGCCCGTCTATTTAGTAGCTAAAACACGATACACAATAATCAATACTCACAAGATAAGGTATATCACACAGTCTTACCTGATATAAAGATTACTATGTTTTATCATTACCTGATATAAAGATTACTATGTTTTATCATTACCTGATATAACGGTTTCTATGTTTAACATTGAAATTGACAGATCTGCCAAATAAATAAATTGAGGAAGATACTGTGCAATCCATTTTTGACAATAGAAACTAGAAAAATATTTCTTAAATGTTTTGTAGAGCCAGTCGTATAATTTATGGATGTGAACCATGGACAACAGACAAGAAAATCACTGGAGACTGTAGAAATGTGGTTTTACAGAAGAATGTTGAGAATACCATGGACAGCTAAGAAAAGTAATGTGAACGTTCAGAAAGAGGCGAAAGCAAAAAGTGAGCTAATTTCCAACATTAGGAAGAAACAATCATCATTTTTGTGGCCATGTAATGAGAAGAGAACAGCTGGAATATATTGTGACAACTGGGAAAATTGAGGGACGAAGAAATAGAGTGGAAACAAAGAGAAAAATACCAGACAACTTAAGAGAATGGCTTGACAGAAGGTCAACAACAGAAATGATAAATAACTGTCGTGTTCCAAAAGTTGTGGAGAGGCATGATCACCTACGCCAGCAGGCATGGTACTTGATGATGATGAAATATTTGACCAATTCCAAAAACAAATGAGTTATAGTATTCTCTCTCAGCACAAATAATAACAAAGAGAAAAATGAAAGCCAGTAATGGCTCCCAGCAATCTTTGAGACGTATGGTGAATATGTTGCTAATGTATGTTGTGTCTATCAATGAAAGAAATTGAGAAAGTCTGGCTGCAGATCATAGCACATAAAAAAAGTAAGTAAAGTGCCCCGTCACGCCAAGTGGCGTATTGGAAATATGATGTTAGTGACCATACATTTTACAGACCTCCAGCGCATGGTTTTTGGGGCACTGTGGTCAGTATTACGCCCATGCCTCTTTACCTTCCCAGAAAATATGCGGTACCCATTTAAGACTGGGTGAGCCCGGAAGCCGTCGGTTGGGATCGAACCCTACCTCGTGTCTATTGTAGTCCAGTTCACTAACCATTGACCTAGATCGTGGCACATGGAGAATAAAAATAAAATTTAAAAAAAAACAGCATAGCAACTCTCGAGGGGGCGTTGCTGTTAAATTCAAAAGATAAAAAGCACAGGAAAAAGCAGACGAGGCCAGGCACCACAAAAACATCTTGTTCATTTTGCGATCGAATCTCTCTTTCCAAAGTTGGCAAATTCAGCCACGAGAGAAACTGCTCATTAAAACAGCATCCAGCAGCATAAGACACTCATATTTTACCAAACTACTGACTAATCATAATTGCTTGCTATCAACCATTGGTCAACTCGCCAAAGGCTATACATGTATATATATATATATATATATATATATATATATATACATTTATAGTTATTTATTTATTGTGATAGATTGCTTATTGTGTTGAATCTTTCTGGTGAAAGGGTCATTTATTTATTTTGTTTGCGTCTTTCATGTTCTTGCTTTATTCACCTTTGTGCAACCAATGCCAGACCTGGACCCTAGATGCAAGAACAATAAGAAAAATAACCTCTACTGAGGTGAAATGTGTCAGACGAATGACAGGAAACAACAGTCTGAGAGATAAGATTAGAAATGAAGTACTCAGAAAAAAGCTAGGAATAGCCCTTGCCATAGAATATATAAGGTAACAAAAGATACAATGGTTTGGCCACGTGACAAGGCAGAAAGATCAAAACAACACAACGAGCCTTCAATAAACGTTGTGAGAATACCAGTCCCAATGGTCGACCACGAAAAAGATGAATCGATGGAATATTAGAAGCACTAGGAATCATAACAGCAGCAGAGGCGAAAAGAAGAGCCAACAACTGCAAATCTTATCTCCCCTCGACGCTGAAAGGCAAATGAGGAAGGTAGAATAAGAAGAGGAAGAAGCTTTATTCACGCGTCAGTCTATCTATGTCTCCGTCCTTGTTTCGTTGACTATTCACGTTTTATACAAATTCATCAGTTTTAATTATTTTCATGTCTATGTCCAATGTCTCCATCTTTCTGTCTCTCTTCACTACCTTTAAGCTCTCACTGTCTCTTTCTATCCCCACTGTTTTTATTATATTTTGTCTGTGCACGCTATCTTCACTGTCTCTTTCTATCCCCACTGTTTTTATTATATTTTGTCTGTACACGCTATCTTCACTGTCTCTTTCTATCCCCACTGTTTTTATTATATTTTGTCTGTACACGCTATCTTCATGGTCTCTTTCTATCCCCACTGTTTTTATTATATTTTGTCTGTGCACGCTATCTTCATGGTCTATCCCCTACTGTTTTTATTACTGTTTTTATTATATTTGTCTGTACACGCTATCTTCACTGTCTCTTTCTATCCCCACTGTTTTTATTATATTTTGTCTGTACACGCTATCTTCACTGTCTCTTTCTATCCCCACTGTTTTTATTATATTTTGTCTGTACACGCTATCTTCACTGCCTCTTTCTATCCCCACTGTTTTTATTATATTTTGTCTGTACACGCTATCTTCACTGTCTCTTTCTATCCCCACTGTTTTTATTATATTTTGTCTGTACACGCTATCTTCACTGTCTCTTTCTATCCCCACTGTTTTTATTATATTTTGTCTGTGCACGCTATCTTCACTGTCTCTTTCTATCCCCACTGTTTTTATTATATTTTGTCTGTGCACGCTATCTTCACTGTCTCTTTCTATCCCCACTGTTTTTATTATATTTTGTCTGTACACGCTATCTTCACTGTCTCTTTCTATCCCCACTGTTTTTATTATATTTTGTCTGTACACGCTATCTTCACTGCCTCTTTCTATCCCCACTGTTTTTATTATATTTTGTCTGTGCACGCTATCTTCACTCTCTCCGCGTCTGTGTTTACTGTCTCTACAATCTCTGTATCTGTTGCACTTCTGCTGTGTTCAATTTGTTTACGTCTAGTGAACGCCCCTTGTGTTTACCGCGTCAGCATTTAAAGCGCCCTCTATATTTAGTTTAGCCCGCTCTTAAAACAATCTCTTTAACTTTGAAGAGCCGTGTTGATTGGCGCCGCGTATTTAACCTCTCCACAACTTCCGCCCTTTAAGTAATCTCAAGTCTGGACTACTTTCTCCATCATCTTTATATCTTTTTTTTTTCACTCAACATTTAGTTGCGTGTTCTTTGCATAACTTTGTTCGTATCACAGTTAGTCTGAAAGGATGTATGTCTATTTATCAGCCAGTTCTCTAATGTCGTATTAATTGTCACACTTTATTTCATCACATCACCTATACTGACCTACTTAGTTCAGCAATATTGTCTACACTGACCTACTTAGTTCAACAATGTTGCCTACACTGACTCCTTTTGTTTCAGAAGGTTGCCTATATTAAACCCCTTTCGTTCACAATTTTGTCTATTTGAACCCCGTTAGTTCAAGTATGTTGCCTACACTGAACTACTTTCGTTCCACTATGTTGCCTACACTGAACTACTTTCGTTCCACTATGTTGCCTACACTGAACTGATTTCGTTCCACTATGTTGCCTACACTGAACTACTTTCGTTCCACTATGTTGCCTACACTGAACTATTTTCGTTCCACTATGTTGCCTACGCTGAACTGATTTTGTTCCACTATGTTGCCTACACTGAACTACTTTCGTTCCACTATGTTGCCTACACTGAACTACTTTCGTTCCACTATGTTGCCTACACTTAACTATTTTCGTTCCACTATGTTGCCTACACTGAACTGATTTCGTTCCACTATGTTGCCTACACTGAACTGATTTCGTTCCACTATGTTGCCTACACTGAACTACTTTCGTTCCACTATGTTGCCTACACTTAACTACTTTCGTTCCCCAATGTTGCTTACACTGAACTTATTTGCTTATACTCAACCCCTTTGTACTACAACGTTGCCTTTACGGATCGCTTTTGCTCTACAATGTTCCCTTTATTGAACCCCTTTATTCTACAACGTTGATTATACTGAACCCCTTTGTTCCACAACTTCGCTTATACTGAACCCCTTTGTTCTTCAACCTTACATCTTTTCATGACATATTCCCCCCCCCCCCCCCCGAAAACCCGATTGGTCCCATAATGTGTCTCACCGATGCCCAATTAGGTCACACACTCTCCTTCTCTGTCACCACTGTTAGACATACTAGATTTTCTTGTAGCCACCATATAACATAAGTTCGCTGTTCTAACTGCTACCATAACATAAGCTCGCTGTTCTAACTGCTACCATAACATAAGCTCGATGTTCTAACTGCTTCCATAACATAGTTTCGCTCTTCTAACTGCTACTATAATAACATAAGCTCGTTTCTCTTACTACCACCACAACAACAAAAAGTCGTTTCTCTTACTACCAACATAATAACATAAAGTCGCTTCTCTTACTCCCACCATTACAACATAAAGTTGTGTCTCTTACTACCACCATTACAACATAAAGTTGTTTCTCTTACTACCACCATAACAACATAAAGTTGTTTCTCTTACTACCACCATAACAACATAAAGTTGTTTCTCTTACTACCACCATAACAACATAAAGTTGTTTCTCTTACTACCACCATAACAACATAAAGTTGTTTCTCTTACTACCACCATTACATTATAAAGTTGTTTCTCTTACTGCCACCATAACAACATAAAGTTGTTTCTCTTACTACCACCATAACAACATAAAGTTATTTCTCTTACTATCACCATAACAACATAAAGTCGCTTCTCTTACTGCCACCATAATAACATAAGTCGCTTCTCTTACTGCCACCATAATAACATAAAGTCGCTTCTCTTACTGCCACCATAACAACATAAAGTGGTTTCTCTTACTGCCACCATAATAACGTAAAGTCGTTTCTCTTACTGCCGCCATAATAACGTAAAGTCGTTTTGTTACTGCCAGCATAACATAAGCTCGCTTATCATTCTCTCGCCGTCTTTACAGAAACTCGGTTTTTGTAATCTCATTTAAATCAACTTTACCATCATAAACGTGCCTTTATCATGCCCTTGGCTCTAGAAATACGCCACTGCACACTCATGATGCATATGTCCGTCTTCTCCCTCTTGTTTCCCCTCCATATTTGTCTTCCACTTGTCTGCCAGTGCTGAGGAGAAAAATAATTTGTCGAATTTTGGTCACGACTTCTTGTCACGGCCTGAATGTTTCTAAAAATACGGATGTCCATATCTTTCGAGGATGTCTTCTCTGTCTGCTGTATTCGTGTCTGGAATGTGCTTAGTTTTTTTCCGTTCAGTTTTGTGCCCCAACCATCTAATTTGTTGTTTCTTGGTGTATTCTACTGCTGTAGCAATCGTTACAAAATGTATTTGTTATTTCTTTATGAATTCTGCTGTGCTAATCCATACAAACTTTATTTGTTGTCACCGTAGGTATTCTATTGCTGTAGTATCCGCTAACTGATTTTGCTATTTCTTATGTTTCCTACTACTGTTTTCTTTCCTCATCTGCCTTTTAGTGTCGAGTGGTTATATGTTATACTGCTGTAGTAATCTCTACTAACTATATAAGTTATTTCTTTATTTGTATTACTGCTGTAGTAATCGCTAAATGTATTAATGGATCTTCACATCTAATTTTGCCTCTCAGACTGGCTCCCATAATGCTGCTGACACTTTTAATAATAATTAACACATAATTAAAAAATAACACATATTTTTTTACATAATTTTAGTGGTATGTATCTAATTGTTTCTCTACAATCTGCTGATCACGCTTTACCGCTAGTAACACAATACAGGAATTGCAGATGAAGAATTTGTTGAAGAGCGCTTGTTCCGCTTCTATTGTGATTTCTTTGCTGATCAATAACTGTGTCATTTAGCCATTAATGTGAGATGTATTATTGCATGGTCATCCTATTCTTGCTTGCTGATTTCTCTGCTGTATTCAACCAGACTGCCTAAGTTTTTAATTCTTGTACTTACTTTAGCTCTCTAACCCTCATTCTACCTTGATATTTTATTCTACTTTGAAAGTAATCATTAATCCTGTTTACTCCTGTTGATTTCCATGTCAAATTGTATAAGCTAGTTGGATTTTGATAGAAAATTCTGCATATTTTCTATGTTTTCGTTAAGACACAATGAAGATAAACAACGTAATGAAGGAGACAAATAATATAAATAGGCATCAAGTCCATCACAAAATTATGTCAATATCAACGTAAAGACAAGACACTAAACAAAGTAGAGTTCAGCACCTAGCCAATATCTTCATTGATGACAGAAAATGATTGCGGATATAGACATTAAAGCAGAATCAAGAACGCAAAATCATAAACTACAAACTAGCACTGATTCTCAAACAAGAAGCTGCTATTCACGAAACAAAAAAGGAAATTGATGAATGCACTGCTTGTACCCACACAATACTACCTACCACTGCCAAACATTAACAGTCCTTGAAAGACGCAAGCACATAATCGTATAATGTGAAAAGAGGTGAGTAAAAAAATGCTGAAAAATAAATAAAGTAAGAAGAGAACAAATAATGCAATTATAAGATAGTTCGTTGGATAAATTCCATTTAGTAAATTATAAGAACATAAATGAGTTAAATTATTGCGACATCTGACCAGAATGAAATACAATCAACCTTACATCAACAGCATATTGCCTGAAAATATCAAGCTAGAAAGCGAAGGTGTACCCAGAAAAGTGGATCGACGGAATAAGATAATCTACAAAAACAGTCCTGTCCAGAAAATTATACATGCCTGCTCTTTGTAAACCTCATGGTAGAGAAAGACGATGAAAGAACCTTGCCCTCACCTAGTGATATATGGAGAATGCAGTAGTAGTACCGGAACAATTTAACCATCAAAAATAATGTAGGTGATCAGCATTACGCAAGGATACGCCAGAAAAAATCTCATGATGTATGTAGTAGGATAGAAGAAGGTTTTATTCTTGTGTCCGTTCAGTTTGTATGTATCTATGTGATTGTGTGGTGAACACGAAGGAGTAGATGACAACACTTATCCCTGCCGATCCAGCCCTAACTACGAAGTGTTCTGTGTGTGTATCCTGCTTCTATTAACACAATGAAACCTCTGTCCTTGTAGAGACGTGTGCTTACGTTAAACAGACTTTGTTACTCCGTATGTCTTCAGTGTATCACGTCTCCAGTGTGTTACGTCTCCAGTGTATCACGTCTCCAGTGTGTCATATCTTCAGTGTGTTATGTCTCCAGTGTGTCATATCTTCAGTGTGTCATGTCTCCAGTGTGTCATATCTTCAGTGTGTCATATCTTCAGTATGACGTTTCTTCACAATGTCATATCTTCAGCGTGTCAAATATTCAGTGTGTTATATATTCAGTGTGTCATATCTTCAGTATATCATATCTTCAGTGTATCATATCTTCAGTGTGTCATTTAGTCAGTGTATCATATTTTCAGTGTTTATTATTTTCAGTGTGTCATATTTTCAGTGTGTGATGTCTTCAGTGTGTCATATATTCAGTGTATCATATCTTCAATATGTAATTTAGTCAGTGTATCATATCTTCAGTATGTCATTTAGTCAGTGTATCAGATCTTCAGTATGTCATATATTCAGTGTATCATATCTTCAATATGTTATTTAGTCAGTGTATCATATCTTCAGTATGTCGTATCATCAGTGTATCATATCTTCAGTATGTCATATCTTCAGTGCATCATATCTTCAGTATGTCATTTAGTCAGTGTATCATATCTTCAGTGTGTCATATTTTTAGTGTGTTTTCTTCAGTGTGTCATATTTTAAGTGTATCATATCTTCAGTGTGTCATATTTTTAGTGTATGATATCTTCAGTGTGTCATATCTTCAGTGTATCATATCTTCAGTGTGTCATATTTTCAGTGTGTCATATTTTCAGTTTGTGAGATCTTCAGTGTATCATATTTTCAGTGTGTCATATTTTCAGTGTGTCATGTCTTCAGTGTATCATATTTTCAGTGTGTCATATTTTCAGTGTGTGATGTCTTCAGTGTATCATGTTTTCAGTGTGTCACATTTTCAGTGCGTGATATCTTCAGTGTATCATATTTTTAGTGTATCATATCTTCAGTGTGTCATATTTTAAGTGTGTTATATCTTCAGCATGTTATATCTTCAGTGTGTGATGTCTTCAGTGTGTCATATTTTCAGTGTGTCATATTTTCAGTGTATCATATCTTCAAGTGTCATATTTTAAGTGTTTTATATCTTTAGTATGTTATATCTTCAGTTTGTTATATCTTCAGTGTATCATATCTTCAGTGTATCACATCTTCAGTATGTCATTTAGTCAGTGTATCATATTTTCAGTGTGTCATATTTCAGTGTGTGATGTCTTCAGTGTATCATATCTTCAGTGTGTCACATTTTCAGTGCGTGATATCTTCAGTGTGTCATATTTTCAGTTTGTGAGATCTTCAGTGTGTCATATTTTCAGAGTGTGATGTCTTCAGTGTATCATATTTTCAGTGTATCATATTTTCAGTGTGTCATATTTCCAGTGTGTCATATTTTCAGTATGTGATGTCTTCAGTGTATCATATTTTCAGTGTATCATATTTTCAGTGTGTCATATTTCCAGCGTGTCATATTTTCAGTGTGTGATGTCTTCAGTGTATCATATTTTCAGTGTGTCATATTTTCAGTGTGTGATGTTTTCAGTGTATCATATCTTCAGTGTGTCATATTTTCAGTTTGTGATATCTTCAGTGTGTCATATTTTCAGTGTGTGATATCTTCAGTGTATCATATTTTGAGTGTATCATCTCTTCAGTATGCTATATCTTCAGTATGTCATATCTTCAGTATGCTATATCTTCAGTATGTCATATCATCAGTATGCTATAACTTCAGTATGTCATATCTTCAGTATGCTATATCTTCAGTATGTCATATCTTCAGTATGCTATATCTTCAGTATGTCATATCTTCAGTATGCTATATCTTCAGTATGTCATATTTTCAGTATGCTATATCTTCAGAATGTCATATTTTCAGTGTATCATATAGTTATTTTCTACTTGCTTTGTCGAACGTCTTCTCCTGATCTACGAAAGCAGATTCCCATATTTCCCCATAAAATAATTATTTTACAAAAACACTTAATATTAATTCTAATAGTTGGATTTTTGGAGTGTTTTAATGACAATTAGCATTATTTTTTATTATTAATGCAACAAATATTGAAACTTATCCTCCGAAACTCCATTAATGCAACAAATATTGAAACTTATCCTCCGAAACTCCATTAATGTAACAAATATTGAAACTTATCCTCCGAAACTCCATTAATGTAACAAATATTGAAACTTATCCTCCGAAACTCCATTAATGTAACAAATATTGATAAACAAATGCTCAAAAATCATGCATCAGGGAACAGAGACATGATGTTGTATTCCAGAACACATAAACAATTTATCCATTTACACATAATGAACCAAAGTAGCAACAACAGTGGTCTTTATGCATGTTTTCACTCATTTCTATTCGGTAATAGCAACCATCCTAAAGACCTACAACAATTGCTTAATGTGATAAACATAACAAGCAAAAAATATGGACTAGAAATGAATATCAAAAAGACTAAAACTATGATCATAAACAAAGAAAATTCTCAAGACCTACAATTAAATATCACAGTTGAGGGAATACATCTGGAGACAGTCCAGAGTTACAACTACCTGGGTCATACTATAACCAATGATGGAAAATGCAAAACTGAAATAAACAAAAGAATAGGTATGGCAAAAAGTAATTTTAATGCCATGAAAAATATACTAACAACATAACAAATATCAACAGGGCTGAAACTAAGAACGGATAAATGTTACGTCTTCTCAATATTCCTGTATGGTGCAGAAACATGGACATTAGACAAGAAAACAGAGCAGAAAATTGAAGCCTTTGAAATGTGGATTATAGAAGAGAAGGTAGAATTGGATGGAAACAAAAGATAACAAACGATGAAGTTTTAAAACAACTGAAAATAAAAAGAGAACTACTAATACTAAAAGTAATATTGGAAGGGAAAATACAAGGTAAAAGAAGCAAAGGCAGACCAAGACTAACATGGACGAGTAACATCAAAAGATTTACAAGTCAATCTATGTCAGCCTGCACCATCAAAGCAAGAAACAGAGTAGAATGGCGATCCATGGTAGCCAACCTTCGTTGCGGAGAAGGCATACGATGATGATGATGATGATGATGATGATGATGATGATGATAATAGCAACCATTAACGTGGTTGTTAAAATTCATCCTCAATTTAGAAGAGATGGTAACTTAACCGACATATCATTCTTTCAGCACGCCAACAAGTGCACGGATCCCTTCCTTGTTACATACCTCAACTTGTAGCGAACAACCACATTTTGTGTTGATTACAAGTCTTCTTTAGCTCCGTGTTTAGAGCTCTAGTTTGGCATCAACACTTTTGATGGGACGTTCTTTCAGTCTGTTCAGGGTTGT
This sequence comes from Megaustenia siamemsis, assembly GCA_032433765.1. Classification (NCBI taxonomy): domain Eukaryota; kingdom Metazoa; phylum Mollusca; class Gastropoda; order Stylommatophora; family Ariophantidae; genus Megaustenia; species Megaustenia siamemsis. The sequence goes on from JAVIAB010000124.1 coordinate 23,114,810, forward strand.
TTACTCGCATTCAGTGCCCGGGTCACTTGTGTTGCCTCTTTGAGGGCATTTAGAACGTCACACAGTCCATTGCTCGTCACTTCTCCACAAAAACCAACCCAGTGAGTTGTCTGTTCCTTCATTTCCTCTTACACGCGAAATTTCTGGCATTAAATTGAAGTTGATGTTAAAATGAAGAGTAATATTACCCGTCTTTACATCAAAATATTGAGTAAGATACAGGCTTTTATTAACATACTTGATTGTCAAGCCAGAGCGTTACGATAAATTTGCTGACGCAATCTACTATATCATGTACGAACAATCCTCTTTCCTTCTTTCTTTCTTTCTTTCTTTCTTTCTTTCTTTCTTTCTTTCTTTCTTTCTTTCTTTCTTTCTTTCTTTCTTTCTTTCTTTCTTTCTTTCTTTCCTTCCTTCCTTCCTTCCTTCCTTCCTTCCTTCCTTCCTTCCTTCCTTCCTTCCTTCCTTCCTTCCTTCCTTCCTTCTTTCTTTCTTTCTTTCTTTCTTTCATTCTTTCTTACTTACTTTCTTTCTTTCTTTCTTTCTTTCTTTCTTTCCTTCCTTCCTTCCTTCCTTCCTTCCTTCCTTCCTTCCTTCCTTCCTTCCTTCCTTCCTTCCTTCCTTCCTTCCTTCCTTCCTTCCTTCCTTCCTTCCTTCCTTCCTTCCTTCCTTCCTTCCTTCTTTCTTTCTTTCTTTCTTTTGTAGAACTCCTCGTCATCAGCACTGAAAAGGACATAAAAAGGTGTAGTTGAATCGTGTTGTGTTTGCAGTCAAATTGTCATACTTGCACCTTTCGGCCCAAAGCATCCGACCTCAGCATGGTATTGTTTTTACCGGGTTGCTTTCCATCTGGATCCCTACTCACTGAGCCACACTATACTGGTTAGTCTGTTACTAGAGTCAGCTCAAGGAGGTGAAGTATGGTCTGGGTAATTCTGGTTTACCAATCTTTACACAAACCATCAGCTATGAGTTGCTGATGTGCGGCCTTGCGACCTGCCTAAACAAATTCATGTATTTCCAACAGGGGCAGCGTTTGCAATATTGTAACTTTGATATCTCATTTTCTGACCACTATACGTAAATATTTACAACCTGCCCTGACACAACAAATCCAGCACAGCGATTCTATTCTCCGCCCATGATCACAGACAAAACCAAAAACAAAACAAACAAAAAAGAACGCGTGTTTTTCTATATATAGAAGTACTTTGTTTTGCTAATTCTTAGATTAGTTGTACACTTCTATAAATGTTGCGCGTTGAGTGTGTCAGCCTCATTATATGGTGTTTCATTGGCGTGCTTAGTGTTCTCGGTTCTGATATAAAATGATTACACATGTGTTGTTGGGTTCTGTATGTGTTGCTAGATAGATGTGCAATTACAAGATAATTGTTTTGAAATTTAAATGTGGGAATTGGCGTTATTAATTTGAGCTAAAGAAAAAGGGGTGGTCTAGAGAAATATGTGAAACTGAAATATACAAAAGAATAGGAATTGCAAAAAGTAATTTTAATGCCATGAAACATATACTAACCTCAAAACAAATAACACCAGGGCTAAAGATGAGAATAGCTTCTTCCTCTTTCCTTCCTTATTTGCTTTTCAGCGTTGAGGGGATATATAATATGCGGTCTTTTGCTCTTCTGTTCGCCTCTGCTGTTGTTATGTTTCCTAGTGATTCTAATATTCCATCAATCCATCTTTTTCGTGGTCGACCATTGGGTCTGGTATTCACACAACATTTCTTGAAGGCTCGTTGTGTTGTGTTTTGATCTTTCTGCCTTGTCACGTGGCTGAGAATAGCAAATTGTTATATCTTCTCAACATTCCTGTATAGTGCAGAAACATGGGCATTAGACAAGAAAAAAGAACAGAAAATTGAAGCCTTTGAAATGTGGATTTATAGAAGAATTGGAAGGATTGGGTGGAAAGAAAAGAAAACAAACGATGAAGTCTTAAAACAACTAAAAATGAAACGAGAACTAATAAACACAATTCAAACATGACAAATGCGATTTTTGGGGCATTTTAAAACGCACATCATCGTACTAATAGTAATATTGGAAGGGAAAATACAAGGTAAAAGAGGCAGAGGCAGACCAAGACTAACATGGACGAGTAACATCAAAAGATGGACAAGTCAGTCTATGACAACACCATCAAAGCAAGAGACAGAGCGGTATGGCGCCACATGGTAGCGAACCTTCGATGCGGAGACGCCACTCAATAATGACGACTAAACGAAAATTATTTGAGAGTTAGTGACAGATTTTACTAAATGTGTGGGGTGATGTCAGGTCTCATTTTGAGGGGAGATTTAAGGAAGACTTGAGGAAAGGTTTGCGAGAAAAGGCAAAGTTTAAAGGGAAAGTATAAAGAAAATATAAAGGGAAAGTATAAAGGGAAAGTATAAAGGAAAATATAAAGGGAAAGTATAAAGGGAAAGTATAAAGGAAAATATAAAGGGAAAGTATAAAGAAAATATAAAGGGAAAGTATAAAGGGAAAGTATAATGGATTGTTTAAGAAAAAAGGCGAGGGAGATCGAAGAGGAAGGTCTGGGGGAAAATATGAGGGAAAGGCTAAGGAGAAATTCATAGGAATGTCTAAGGGGGAAATCTGCCGGGAATGGCTAAGGGGGAAATCTGCCGGGAATGGCTAAGGGGGAAATCTGCCGGGAATGGCTAAGCGGGAAATCTGAGGGGATTGCTAAGACATAAATCTGAAGGACTGGTTAAGGGGGCAAATCTGCTGGAATGTCTCAGGGGAAAACCTGAGGAAAAGTCTAATAGGACAAATACAGGGAAGAACTGAGAGGAAATCTGAAGCTCTGAAGCAGTGGTAAAATCATAGACAAAAAAAGTTCCAAGCCCTTAAGAGAATTTCACTTTTTCTACTATCTTGGCGCTTTCGAACGGAATTAGGTCAATATAAGATCCAGAAGGGTGGCGGCTCTGAGGAGAAAGTCTGAGTCGGAATCTAGGGCATAGACAGAGCTGGTATCTGATTTGAAAATCTAAATGAATATCTCGAGAAGCCTGAGAAGGATTTAGACTCAGCTAGGGGAATTTGAACGGAGTCTGAGAGAGGAATTTGAATGAGGAGAATGAGAGGGGAATTTGAATGACGAGATTGAGAGGGGAATGTGAATGAGGAGTCTGAGAGGGGAATTTTAATGGAGAGTCTGAGAGGTGAATATGAATGAGGAGTCTGAGAGGGGAATTTTAATGGAGAGTCTGAGAGGTGAATATGAATGAGGAGTCTGAGAGGGGAATTTTAATGGAGAGTCTGAGAGGTGAATGTGAATGAGGAGTCTGAGAGGGGAATTTTAATGGAGAGTCTGAGAGGTGAATATGAATGAGGAGTCTGAGAGGGGAATTTAAATGGAGAGTCTGAGAGGGGAATTTAAATGGAGAGTCTGAGAGGTGAATATGAATGAGGAGTCTGAGAGGGGAATTTAAAAAGTCTGAGAAGTCTGAGAAATGCAAACGCGAAAGATTTTTTTTTTTTTAAGAAAGGTGACATATAATATGGACGAAATGTTTGATAAAGAAATCATGAATGGAATGAGAAAAGCACATGAGAAAACTTCATAGAAAATACATACAGACACACCCCCCCCCCCAATCCTGCTCAAGAAAGTTGATGAGGAGAAGATTATAGAGTTAACAGAAACAGGTGGCAAGGAAAGTCTAAAGGCTGGAGCGAGAGGATGGTGGAAAAGATCTGAAGTGAAGGAAGAATCTGAGGGAAAGAAATAACCGTGCTGATACTTCTGTTAGGTATTGTCGGAGGTAACATAACAAATAAATGAGTGAACGAAAGATCTGTGAAAGTGACAGTGATAAGATAAGGAAAAGATTAATGATGATGATGATGATGATGATGAAGAGTTGATGATGATGATGATGATGATTATGATGATGATGATGATGAAGAGTTGATGATGATGATGATGATGATGAAGAGTTGATGATGATGATGATGATGATGATGATGATGATGATGATGATGATGATGATGAAGAGTTGATGATGATGATGATGAAGAGTTGATGATGATGATGATGATGATGATGATGATGATGAGAAAATAGGAAAGACAATTGAAGAAAACATCTCACAAAATTATAAATAAACACTCGAGGAGTCATTTTTTTTCCTCTCCTGTAAATACAAGACCTTCAATCTTACTTGAGCGAACACCGAGGGCAAATTCAACAATTTTCAAGTGGCAAGAGAAAGAAAATCGACTACAGCAATTCCAAGACAGATGACAATTTATTGAAATTCGTATTTGCACAAGTCAAAGTACTAGCGCTGACCTGTTGCCATGGTAACGTGAGGTCCGGGAGGATGTGTATTTTGTTAGATGGCCGGTAGAACAGTACGTGGTTTTTCGATTTGGACGGATGGGACTGCTAATCGATTCAGGAAATACCTAACGGACATAAAGTAGCTAAAGAGTGATTGATATATCTTCATCTATTGGTAATAAGATAAAATTGACTTTGCATATACGCTAAATGTCTTAGTATTCTTGTATAAGGCTCTTATCTCGCTTGATGAAGCTTATGTCATTCTGTTGTTCTGTTTCTACTATTTTTAAGTTTTTTCTATTTTTCAGTTTTTTTTAAAATGTTTTTTTCTAGTGTTTTATTCTTTTTTATTTTTCTGTTTCTTCTGTTTTATTTCTTCTGTTGTTCTGTTTCTTCTGTTTTTAGTTTCTTTTAATTTTCTGTTTCCTTAATATTTTGTTCTTTTCTATTGTTCTATTTCTTCCAGTGTTTTATTTTTCCGTCCTTCTGTTTCTTATATTGTTATGTTTCTGTTTCTTCTTTTAGTCTGTTTCTTCTACAGTTCTGGCTCTCATACACAGTTGTTTCTCATTGATACTTTTATTGATTTGGTCATTCGTACACTTCCAAGAAGATAATATCAACATGTTTCTTCTATAATACAAGTTGACTAGATGAAGATATATTTTAAATTATAAAATAAAAACTTGTGTGGTTAAAAATGAATATTACATCCCCCCACCCCGTTTCTCTCAGATTTATCAACCTTTGACCTTTTTGTTACAAACATTAACAACTAAATAATCAATCAAACATAAACAATCTTCTTCTTCTTTATTCTTTCCTCCATTGCCGTTGGCGTCGAGGGGAGATATAATCTGCGATTCTTTGCTCTTCTGTTGGTCTCTTCTGGTGTTATCCCTCCTAGTGACTCTAGTATTCCCTTTATCCATCCATTTCTCAGTCTTCCTCTTAATCTGGCGATTTTCGTAGCGTTTATTTAAGGCTCTTTGAGTCATTGTTAGTTCTTTTTGCCTTGTTATGTGGCCGAACCAATTTATCTGTTGTTTCTTTATGTATTCGATGGCTGGTTCAATTTTGAGTTTCTTCCTCAGGTCGGTGTTTCTTACTCTGTCCCTTAAGCTGCTTCCTGTCATTCTTCTGACACATTTCATGTCGGTGGTCGTTATACATAAACATTGACTGTAGCTATATAAATGTTACGTTTTATGTGGAGTCATACATTTAAACCACTTCCATACAATAAATCAATTTTATGAATGATAGGAGTGTAATAGGCTCTGGCCGTTTTCAATCAGAAAACGCAACTGGGTTTCCAAATTTAAAACTAAAATACCAAAATGAGATGGAAACTAACAACTGTGTATATTATTCTGTATCTTCTATTGTTCCGTATCTTCCATTGTTATGTATCTTCTATTGTTCTCTATCTTCTAATGTTCTGTACCTTCTATTGTTCCGTATCTTCTACTGTTCTGTATCTTCTATTTTTCTGTATCCTCCATTTTTCTGGATCTCCTATAGTTATGATTCGCTTCCAGAGAATGTTAGTTGTGTATGCCAGTGCACTGGCTTGACGATGAAGTCAGAAGGTTCCATTCCAGAATGACACTCTCACTAACAACCAACAATATAATAGATAGCTAGCAATAGGTATCGACAACAAATAATATAACAGAAAGTCAACAACAGAACTGACAACCAACAATGTAACTGATAGCCAACAACTGAACTGATAACCAACAATATAACTGATAGCCAACAACAGAACTAACAACCAACATTATAACTGATAGCCAACAACAGAACTAACAACCAACATTATAACTGATAGCCAACAACATAACTTAAAGCCAACAACATTATTTGCAACCAACAAAAAGAATCAACATCCAACAATAAAACTGATAGCCAACAACAGAACAGACAACCAACAACAGGTCTGTAGTTGTAGAAACTGTAGCCTATTTACGTCAGCCAAAATGGCACCATTTCTCTCCTGTTTCTTGTGCGATGACGTCACATTTACCATATTTCACAATCCTCTCTCTAATCTCCATTTCATTATAACCAATACAAGACACTATTATACATCACGTGTGTAAAAGTGCAATGATATTCGATTAGAGAAATGCCAGTTATGATTTATTCATCCCGCACTGAATAATTGATAAAACAATGGACCACTCCTTATCACAATCACAAATATAATCATCACGTGTCATGTAAAGGTTACAATTAATCTCCACCTCTCACCCATTCCGTACTAACCTACAATTTGTCTTGTGCATCACGTGACTTTTACTTACCCAATGATCTAACCTTACTCACAGCTATCTAACGTTGCTCACAGCCATCTAACCTTGCTCACAGCTGTCTAGCCTTGCTCACAGTTATCTAACCTTGCTCACAGCTATCTAACCTTGCTCACAGCTATCTAACCTTGCTCACAGCTATCTAACCTTGCTCACAGTTATCTAACCTTGCTCACAGCTATCTAACCTTGCTCACAGCTATCTAGCCTTGCTCACAGTTATCTAACCTTGCTCACAGCTATCTAACCTTGCTCACAGCTATCTAACCTTGCTCACATCTATCTACCCTTGCTCACAGCTATCTAACGTTCCTCACAGCTATCTAACCTTGCTCACAGCTATCTAGCCTTGCTCACAGCCATCTAACCTTGCTCACAGCTATCGAACCTTGCTCACAGCCATCTAACCTTGCTCACAGCTATCTAGCCTTGCTCTCAGTTATCTAACCTTGCTCACAGCTATCTAACCTTGCTCACATCTATCTACCCTTGCTCACAGTTATCTAACCTTGCTCACAGCCATCTAACCTTGCTCACATCTATCTAACCTTGCTCATATCTGTCTAACCTTGCTCACATCTATCTAACCTTGCTCACATCTATCTAACCTTGCTCACAGCTATCTAACCTTGCTCACAGTCATCTAACCTTGCTCACGTCTATCTAACCTTGCTCACGTCTACCTAACCTTGCTCACAGCTATCTAACCTTGCTGACAGCCATCTAACCTTGCTCACAGCTATCTAACCTTGCTCACAACTATCTAACCTTGCTCACAGCTATCTAACCTTGCTCACAACTATCTAACCTTGCTCACAACTATCTAACCTTGCTCACGTCTATCTAACCTTGCTCGCAGCTATCTAACCTTGCTCATAGCTATCTAACATTGCTCACGTCTATCTAACCTTGCTCACGTCTATCTAACCTTGCTCGCGTCTATCTAACCTTGCTCACAGCCATCTAACCTTGCTCACAGCCATCTAACCTTGCTCACAGCTATCTAACCTTGCTCACGTCTATCTAACCTTGCTCACGTCTATCTAACCTTGCTCACGTCTATCTAACCTTGCTCACAGCCATCTAACCTTGCTCACAGCTATCTAACCTTGCTCACGTCTATCTAACCTTGCTCACGTCTATCTAACCTTGCTCAAAGCCATCTAACCTTGCTCACAGCTATCTAACCTTGCTCACAGCCATCTAACCTTGCTCACAGCCATCTAACCTTGTTCACGTCTATCTAACCTTGCTCACGTCTATATAACCTTGCTCACTGCTATCTAACCTTGCTCACAGCCATCTAACCTTGCTCACAGCCATCTAACCTTGCTCACAGCCATCTAATCTTGCTCACAGCTATCTAACCTTGCTCACAGCAATCTAACCTTGCTCACGTCTATCTAACCTTGCTCACAGCCATCTAATCTTGCTCACAGCTATCTAACCTTGCTCACAGCCATCTAACCTTGCTCACGTCTATCTAACCTTGCTCACAGCCATCTAACCTTGCTCACAGCTATCTAACCTTGCTCACAGACATCTAACCTTGCTCACGTCTATCTAACCTTGCTCGCGTCTATCTAACGTTGCTTACAACTATCTAACCTTGCTGACAGCCATCTAACCTTGCTCACAGCTATCTAACCTTGCTCACAGCCATCTAACCTTGCTCACAACTATCTAACCTTGCTCACAGCTATCTAACCTATTTCACAGCTATTTATCCTTGCTCACAGCTATCTAACCTAGCTCACAGCTATCTAACCTTGCTCACAACTATCGAACCTTGCTCACAGCTATCTAACCTAGCTCACAGCTATCTAACCTTGCTTACAACTATCTAACCTTGCTCACAGCTATCTAACCTTGCTCACAGCTATCTAACCTTGCTCACAGCTATCTAACCTTGCCTACAACTATCTAACCTTGCTCACAACTATCTAACCTTGCTCACAACTATCTAACCTTGCTCACAGCTATCTAACCTTCGGTCTTTTTTAAAAATCTTCTTCGTCATTTGGGACTTATTTTTCAGGCTGTCTTTGAATAGAATCATTCAAATACAATTGTAAATTTTATTTTTTTTATTTTGACTGTATGTGATTGATGGCATTACTGTATGGTGCACAAACATGGACATTATACAAGAAAAGAAAATAGAAATAAATTGAATCCTTTGAAATGTTGATGTATAGAAGTATAGGTAGAATTTAATGGAAAGAAAAGAAAACAAACGGTGAAGTCTTAAAACAACGACAAATGAAAAGAGAACTACTAAATATTCAAACAATATTCACATTGTTATTCAAAGAAGACAAATGAGATATTTGGGTCATGTTAAAAGACAGCAGCTTGCTGAAAGTAGTCTCGGAAATTACACGGTAAAAGAGGGAGAGGCAGACCAAGACTAACGTGGACGAGTAACATAAAAGAGATGGACAAGTCAGCCTATGACAACCTGTACCATCAAAACAAGAGACAGAGCAGAATGGCGCTCCATAAAAAAAAAAGTAAAGTGCTACCGTCACGCAAAGTGGCGTATAGGGAATATAGTGTTAGTGACCATATATTTTACAGACCTTCGGCACATAATTTTGGTTTAATGTGGTCGGTATTACGCCCGTGCCGCTTTACTTTCCCAGAAAAAAATTCGGTACCCATTAAAGGCTGGGTGTTCACCCAGCTGTCGGAACTGGAAGCCGTCGGTTGGGATTGAACCCTACCTCTTATCCTTTGTAGTCCAGTTCACTAACAACTGAGCTGTCGCGGCTCCCAATGGCACTACATGATAGCCAACATTCGATGCGGAGACGACACTCAATGATGATGATTTATTGTTTAACCATACTTGTTTCGGAGCCTCGTTGGCTGGGTGGTTAGTGTGCTCGCTTCCTGACTAGAAGTGTCCGGGGTTGATCCCCAGATGTGGCAGATTTGTATCGGACAGAAAAGACTCCGAAGTTCAGTCAGCCAGCCTATAAAATGTTTTTTTTTTAAAGGGAAGTAAAGGCGGCCTGGCGTGATGCTGCATCACGCAACAATTTGCCGTGGTCAGGGAACAATATGGTCACTAACACCATATTACCCATACGCCTATGAAGGCGTGGTGGGAAACTTGTACTTGTTCTACCCGTTGGTAGACCTCCGTGGTTTAGACGGGAGTGAACTCAGTTTAACCCACAAGGGTCGGGAACGACTCCTGCTGAGTGCGGTTTCTTAATTAAGAAATCGCGACTCACCGTTCTCAGACCGCTGCTACCGTCTGAAGGTAATGGCGAACCATTAACGTATATTACCTAGAAAATGACACAACAAAACAGTCCAAAGGACAAGGTTACAACCATTAACTAATCTTGCCATTTTCTTTAAAAATACTTTAATGTTTCCAGCTTTTCACATTTTTGCGTTGAATTCTTCTTTAAGAAAAAAAAATACATTTTTTACGGAAACTGATCATTCGGAACTTTAAAAAGAAAATATATTATCCATAATTTTGTTTTAATTTTACAGCGAAAATATGAGATCAGTAAAAGGAATTGAAGTCAGCGGTCACAACATAAACAATTTGCGGTGACACAGTCTTAATAGCAGAGAAGGAGAATGAACTACAAGAAATAATAGACATAATAGTAAAAGAAAGCAACAAGAATGGTCTGAGTCTGAATAGTAAGAAAACAGAAGTAGCGGTCATATCGAAGAAACAATCATCACTGTTATACAAAAAAATAAACAGGACAAATCTGAAACAAGTGCAACGCTTCACATACTTGAGTAAAATAATAACATCAGGTGGAGATGCACTGCAGAAATAAAAAAAAAAACAGAATAGTTCAGGCCAAATAGTATTTCAGAAAATGAAAAACATCTTGTGCAACAAATATATATCACTAAAGTGAGATAGAGAGTTAATCGGTGCTATACAGAGCCAAATCTGACTTATGGAAGCGAATCATGGAAAGTAGGCAAAGAAATAAAAAGACGATTGGAGGCCACAGAGATGGGATTTCTCAGAAGAATGTTGAAAGTTCTCTGGGCAGCTGAAAAGACCAACGAGGACATTCAGAAAAAGGCCAACACAGACAGGGAGCTCATAAGACACATTAGAAAGAAACATTTATTTCTGGCATATCATGAAGAGGAAAGTTGGAATACTTGGTTACAACTGGCAAAATACAGGGAAAGAAAGATCGCGGACGACAAGGAGATGAAATATTAGATAGCTTGGTGTCATGGCATGGAAAACAGTCGCCAACAGAACTGATGCGATGCACTGTGGATAGAAGATTGTGGAAGGACATGATCGCCTACGCCAACCGGTATGGCACATGATGATTGCACGCCATCTCTCTCAGACTCACTTTTTCCTCTTTTTTTTAAATCTCCGTCATAATCACTCACACACTATCTCTGGTATTATATCAGGTATTCACTTTGTGACATTCTCTCACTCATAATAACTGTATTACACACACACAATCTCTCTGGTATTATATCAGGTATTCACTTTGTGACATTCTCTCACTCATAATAACTGTATTACACACACACACTCTCTCTGGTATTATATCAGGTATTCACTTTGTGACATTCTATCACCCATAATAACTGTATTATACACACACACACTCTCTCCGGTATTATATCAGGTATTCACTTTGTGATATTCTATCACCCATAATAACTGTATTACACACACACACTCTCTCTGGTATTATATCAGGTATTCACTTTGTGACATTCTATCACCCATAATAACTGTATTATACGCACGCACACACTCTCTCCGACCCGTCCTCAGACAATCTTCCTCTTCTATCTCTCACTCTCTGTCTTGCTAATATGTGTCTATACTCTTTTTCTATCACAATCATTCACTCGCTTTCACTTTCTCTCGCACAAACTGACTCATTTTCGACCTCACGCTCAACCCCTCTCCTACACCATATAGAATTCAATCACTCCATTCAATTATTGAGAAATATATTTCTAGCACATGCTCTGTCTGCCCACGTACACTAAAAACGTATTGGAAGAATACAGCTTTACAGAAGATTGTTCAGAATTTAATGATCTAAAATAAAAGTTCTATGGAACACTGAAGCAAAAAAACAAATATCACACACACACGCGCGCGCGCGCGCAAGCACACGCACACACATTGAAGTGTCGATACGTTCGTTACGTCATGAAGACAGGAGTAAACGAAGTCATTTTTTGAAGTTTAATTTGTGTGCCCTCTACTGGTTTTTATAAACGTGCATTGATTATTGTATAAAAGACATCAATTTATTCTCAAGGTTTAAGAAATCTCAGCTCAGATCTTTCATTGTGAGCAACTAAGTGTTACATTTGGTTGCTTATTGCGTCCTTTTGAGTGTTTGATACGGTGTTAACACGACCGGTTAGACAGTAGGGAGGAAACGATTCAGAATAGTATCGTTGTCTGCTCCTGTCGACTTTCATATAATTTATAAATATAGGGACGGAAAGAGACCAAATAGTAGAACTGTCATGAGATATACGGATGTTTGCAGAGCTTCATTGAGTGGATTCTCTACCAGTGAACGAAATTGGAGAAATCTGCCGTCGGATCCTAGCACATGGAGAACAAAATAAAGAACGGCATATAGACATTCAAGGAAGTAAATATGTCAAAAAAAAAAGACAAAAAGGCGCGGGAGAAAGTAGCACAAGGCCAGGCACACAACTACATCTTGTTCATTCTGCGCTCGAATCTGTTCATCGAATATCAACAGATTCAGCCGCGAGAGAAACTGTTCGGTAAAACAACACCCAACATAAAAAAGAAAAAGTAGTACCCCGTCACGCCAAGTAGCGTATAGGGAATATGGTATTTGTGACCACAATTTTCACAGACATTTCAGCACATGATTTTTGGGGTAATGTGGTCGGTATTACACCCGTGTTGCTTTACTATCCCAGACAAAAATCCGGTACCCATTTAAGTCTGGGTGAACCTGGAACGAGGAAATGAAAGAAATCGCCAATCAACCACTAATATCTTCAGTAATAAAGAAAAGACGATGGTCATATGTTGGACATGTGATGAGGAGAGATAATAACTGAATAGCAAAGCAAGCACTAATGTGGGAAAAACAGGTAAGAGGAAAAGAGGAAGACACAGAGAGACGCTGAGAAGAACATTGATGAGAGAGGCAAGAGCAGCGGCAATCGGCTCCCTTTAATGAGATAGAGCTGCTTGCACAGAACAGAGACAAATGGCGAGATTTGATAAAATATCTTTAAAAGAATTTAAAACAGCTAGAACAAAAATTTAGATAAGAGAAGGAGTATCTTGGTCAACGCCTCGAAAGGTCAATAGATAGATAGATAGATAGATAGATAGATAGATAGATAGATAGATAGATAGATAGATAGATAGATAGATAGATAGATAGATAGATAGATAGATAGATAGATAGATAGATAGATAGATAGATAGATAGATAGATAGATAGATAGATAGATAGATAGATAGATAGATAGATAGATAGATAGATAGATAGATAGATAGATAGATAGATAGATAGATAGATAGATAGATAGATAGATAGATAGATAGATAGGTAGGTAGGTAGGTAGGTAGGTAGGTAGGTAGGTAGGTAGGTCTGTCTGTAGGTAGGTAGGTAGGTAGGTAGGTAGGTAGGTAGGTGGGTAGATGGGTAGGTAGGTGGGTGGGTGGGTGGGTGGATGGATGGATGGATGGATGGATGGATGGATGGATGGATGGATGGATGGATGGATGGATAGATAGATAGATAGATAGTACCTGGAAGTCGTCGATCAGGATCTAACCCGACCTCTTGTCCCTAGTAGTCCAGTTCACTAACCACTGAGCTATCGCGGCTCCCAGCATCCACCACAAGACATCAATATTTTACCGCATTACTGACTAATCATTATTGCCTACCGTCAGCCAATACGCCAAAGACCGTATTTATATATATATATATATATTTACAGGGCTTTCCAAATGCAGTGGATAATTCTTCCTCTTTTTTTTTAATTCATGGGTCATCGACTTAATTACACTTCCACAGATAGATCTGGTTGAAAGTGGCCCTGACTTAGAAGCCCTTATTTAACGTTCCTGAACCACGATTGTTTGATTTCAGAAACCCTTCGCTAACGCCACAAAGCTACATCGACAATCCGGAAGTCGTGACAGGAAACAGAATTACGCGAATTAAAAGAAAGCAAATTAACCCCAAGAAATAAATGCAGGAAAGTATGAACAAAATATGACTGACATTTTGCAGGGAAGGGAAGCCATCTATCACAGTTTCTACCGTGCTCAAGTTATTTCGAAATATAACATGTACGTGACCAGCACGTGGCGGGAACAAGTTAGAATTTGCACATGTTTGGAAGTTCACTCGGTCTTTTTCTTTAACATTTATTTCAAATCGTTCATGTTAGGAGATATATTTAGTTTCCATCTTTCACGTGATGATCTCACATAAAGGTCCAGTTGTGATCTTATATTTAGGTACTACGATGACCCCACATCAAGTCAACCTATGACAACCTGCACCATCAAAGCAAGAGACAGAGTAGAATGGCGCTCCATGGTGGACAACCTTCGATGCGGAGACGGTACTCAATGATGATGATGATTATGATGTTGATCCCACATTTAGATTCTGCGGTGATCTCATATTTAGGTCATGTGATTGATGATCTCACATTTGGGACCTGTGGTGATTTCATATTTAGGTCTTGTGATGATCTCACATTTGGGACCTGTGATGATTTCACATGTATATCTTGTGATGACGTTCAGACAACCCGTGTTCGATTCCCGCTGGGAGCAGTGTGAATTGTACTAGTGGTTGGAAAAAAAAATACCCCAACGGTCGACCCAGCCGTTGGCAGAAATGGGTACCATGGTATTACCCTGGGAAGGTGAGGAATGTCGCTTCGCATCTGAGTTTCGATGCTTGAGGCGACACTGTACAGAAATCTCCGAACATTTCTGGATAGGCGGCCGAGCACTTATGGGTGGAAACTCGCGTGTGGAAACTCGCGTGCTAAGACGCCGGTTCAAGTCTCGTACTTTACCTTTACTTTATCTTGTGATGATCTCACATTTGGGACCTGCGGTGATTTCACGTTTAGGCCCAATGGTGGTCTCATTTTGGGCCTTATAATGATCTCATATTTATGACCTGTGGAAATCTCACATTTAGGTATTGTGATCTCAAATTTAAGCGTCATATATATATATATATATATATATATATATATATATATATATATATATATATATATATATATATATGGCATATCAATGTCCTAACGATTTAGGTCTCATCTATACTATTTGACATGTCGATGTTCTAACGATTTAGGTCTCATCTATACTATTTGAGGGAGCCGCGATAGCTCAGTGGTTAGTGAACTGGACTACCACGGACAAGGGGTAGGGTTCGATCCCAACCGACGTCTTCCGGGTTCACCCAGCCTTAAATGGGTACCGGATTTTTTTCTGGGAAAGTAAAGCAGCACGGGCGTAATACTGACCACATTACCCCAAAAATCATGTGCTGAAGGTCTGTAAAATAGAGGGTCACTAACACCATATTTCCCTATACGCCACTTGGCGTGACGGGGGTACTTTACTTTTTTACTATACTATTTGACATGTCGATGTCCTAACGATTTAGGTCTCATCTATACTATTTGACATGTCGATGTCCTAACGATTTAGGTCTCATCTATTCTATTTGACATGTCGATGTCCTAACGATTTAGGTCATATCTATACTATTTGACATGTCGATGTCCTAACGATTTAGGTCTCATCTATACTATTTGACATGTCGATGTTCTAACGATTTAGGTCTCATCTATACTATTTGACATGTCAATGTCCTAACGATTTAGGTCTCGTCTATACTATTTGACACGTCGATGTTCTAACGCTTTAGGTCTCGTCTATACTGACATGTCGGTGTTCTAACGATTT
Source organism: Megaustenia siamemsis (assembly GCA_032433765.1). Lineage (NCBI taxonomy): Eukaryota > Metazoa > Mollusca > Gastropoda > Stylommatophora > Ariophantidae > Megaustenia > Megaustenia siamemsis. The sequence continues at coordinate 23,130,436 of JAVIAB010000124.1, forward strand.
AGGTCTCATCTATACTATTTGACATGTCGATGTCCTAACGATTTAGGTCTCGTCTGTACTATTTGACATGTCGATGTCCTAACTATTTTGGTCTCATCTATACTATTTGACATGTCGATGTTCTAACGATTTAGGTCTCGTCTATACTATATGACATGTCGATGTCCTAACGATTAGGTCTCGTCTATACTATTTGACATGTCGATGTCCTAACGATTTAGGTCTCGTCTGTACTATTTGACATGTCGATGTCCTAACGGTTTAGGTCTCGTCTATACTGACATGCCGGTGTTCTAACTATTTAGGTCTCATCTATACTATTTGACATGTCGATGTTCTAACGATTTAGGTCTCGTCTATACTATATGACATGTCGATGTCCTAACGATTAGGTCTCGTCTATACTATTTGACATGTCGATGTCCTAACGATTTAGGTCTCGTCTGTACTATTTGACATGTCGATGTCCTAACTATTTAGGTCTCATCTATACTATTTGACATGTCGATGTCCTAACGATTTAGGTCTCGTCTATACTATTTGACATGTCGATGTCCTAACGATTTAGGTCTCGTCTGTACTATTTGACATGTCGATGTCCTAACTATTTAGGTCTCATCTATACTATTTGACATGTCGATGTCCTAACGATTTAGGTCTCATCTATACTATTTGACATGTCGATGTCCTAACTATTTAGGTCTCATCTATACTATTTGACATGTCGATGTCCTAACTATTTAGGTCTCATCTATACTATTTGACATGTCGATGTCCTAACTATTTAGGTCTCATCTATACTATTTGACATGTCGATGTCCTAACGATTTAGGTCTCGTCTGTACTATTTGACATGTCGATGTCCTAACTATTTAGGTCTCATCTATACTATTTGACATGTCGATGTCCTAACGATTTAGGTCTCATCTATACTATTTGACATGTCGATTTCCTAACTATTTAGGTCTCATCTATACTATTTGACATGTCGATGTCCTAACGATTTAGGTCTCGTCTATACTATTTGACATGTCGATTTCCTAACTATTTAGGTCTCGTCTATACTATCTGACATGTCGATGTCCTAACGATTTAGGTCTCGTCTATACTATATGACATGTCGATGTCCTAACGATTTAGGTCTCGTCTGTACTATATGATATGTCGATGTCCTAACGATTTAGATCTCGTCTGTACTATTTGACATGTCAATGTCCTAACGATTTAGGTCTCGTCTGTACTATTTGACATGTCGATGTCCTAACTATTTAGGTCTCATCTATACTATTTGACATGTCGATGTTCTAACGGTTTAGGTCTCGTCTATACTGACATGTCGATTTCCTAACGATTTAGGTCTCATCTATACTGACATGTCGATGTCCTAACGATTTAAGTCTCATCTATACTATTTGACATGTCGATGTCCTAACGATTTAGGTCTCATCTATACTATTTGACATGTCGATGTCCTAACGATTTAGGTCTCATCTATACTATTTGACAAGTCGATGTCCTAACGATTTAGGTCTCATCTATACTATTTGACATGTCGATGTCCTAACAATTTAGGTCTCGTCTATACTATTTAACATGCCGGTGTTCTAACGGTTTAGGTCTCGTCTATACTGACATGTTGATGTCCTATCTATTTAGGTCTCATCTATACTATTTGACACTTAGTCCCAATCAAACAAACCTTCTCTAGCTTCACACCCAAATGCACAAAAAGTGCACAATCACGCCAACATCAAAACCGTACAATTTTCATTGGACAAAAGCATAAAACTGAAGAGAAAACTAGATCAGCTGCCGAGAAATCAGATGTGCATTATTTGTTACTAAAATTAGACATTCTATCACAAATATTAATGCCTCCTGTGACCTTTGACCTTTTTTGTAATAGATGGAAGATATTCTTCACGGTGTATGGTTGGTCGTTAGACAGTTCTTGTTGTGAACTATTACGTCACAACAGATCGACGCACTTGTAATGATGTGCTGCATGTCTTTGAGGATCAAGTGGTCTCTTTTATAATGAGCATTGTTAGAAAGAAAGTGGAATCAATATCTTACACCTGAAACTTCGTCGCTTGACGAGGGAGGATCTTTCTTTCCCAATTTTATTTATTAATAATAATAAAAAATAGAAAATTGAAGCCTTTGAAATGTGGATCTATAGAAGAATATGTAGAATTGGATGGAAAGAAAATAAAACAAACGATGAAGTTTTAAAACAACTAAAAATGAAAAGAGAACTGCAAAACACTATTAGAACAAGACAAATGAAATTTTTGGGGTATGTTAAAGCACACAACAGCCTAATAAATGTAATATTGGAAGGGAAAATACAAGGTAAAAGAGGCAAGGGTAGACCAAAACTAACATGGACGAGTAACATCAAAAGATGGACAAGTCAACCTATGACAATCTGCATCATCAAAGCAAGAGACAGAGCGGTATGGCGCCCCCATGGTAGCCAACCTTCGATGCGGAGACGGCACTCAATGATGATGATGATGGTGATGAAACTTCGTCTAAAAAATACTTCGATTTAATTACTCAGACTCATCAACTGTGATTCTACATACTGACTCAACATCATTGACTAAAAATACAATCTCACTACTTACTTTCTTATCACATCACCATTATGAACCTACCGATCTGTTTTACTATTTATATTCTACGACATAAATCACATGACTTTGGCATTAAGACTTTAACTCCAAGACCTGAACTCTATGATTTCAACTCCAAGACCTAAACTCTATGTCTTCAACACCAAGACCTAAACTATATGATTTCAACTCCAAGACCTAAACTCTATGTCTTCAACACCAAGACCTAAACTCTATGATTTCAACTCCAAGACCTAAACTCTATGATTTCAACTCCAAGACCTGAACTATATGTCTTCAACTCCAAGAACTTCACAATAACCACTCCGTTAACTAACCAATTCGACTTCCACTCCATGACCTTAACTCTACGACTACAACTATATGACCAGAACTGTACGACTTTCACTCCATGGCCTTAACTCTACGACTACCACTTCATGACCTGATCTCTACGATTATCAGTCCAGAACTTAAATTAGCGACTATCACTTCATGAATTCAACTCTACGACTTAAGCTTTACTCACAACATCTATTTTATGATCATAAAACATCACCTTTGAATTCACGAATTCTACTAACATTTAGTCTTCTCTCAATGACCTGCATCCATCACCTCACCTTCCAGACGTTTGCCTTATTACCTCTACTCCCCGAACTGTACTCCACAACCTCTACTTCACGACCTCTACTCCACGACCTCACCTTCACGACCTCTACTCCACGACCTATACTCCCCGAACTGTACTCCACAACCTCTACTTCACGACCTCTACTCCACGACCTCAGCTTCACGACCTCTACTTCACGACCTCTACTCCACGACCTCAGCTTCACGACCTCTACTTCACGACCTCTACTTCACGACCTCTACTTCACGACCTCTGCTTCACGACCTCTACTTCACGACCTCTGCTTCACGACCTCTACTTCACGACCTCTGCTTCACGACCTCTGCTTCACGACCTCTACTTCACGACCTCTACTTCACGACCTCTACTGCATTACCTCTACTCCACGACATCTACTCCACGACCTCTGCTCCACGACAACTACTCCACGACCTCTACTCCACGACCTCTACTCCATGACCTCTACTCCACAACTTCTACTACATTACCTCTACTCCACTACCTCTACTCCACGATCTCTACTCCACGACCTCTACTCCACGACCTCTACTCCACGACCTCTACTCCACGACCTCTACTCCACGACCTCTACTCCACGAACTCTAATCCACGACCTCTACTCCACGACCTCAACTCCACGATCTCTACTCCATGACCTCTACTCCACGACCTCTACTCCACGACCTCTACTCCACGAACTCTAATCCACGACCTCTACTCCACGACCTCTACTCCACGACCTCTACTCCACGACCTCTACTCCACGACCTCTACTCCACGAACTCTACTCCACGACCTCTACTCCACGAACTCTACTCCACGAACTCTACTCCACGACCTCTACTCCACGACCTCTACTCCACGATCTCTACTCCATGACCTCTACTCCACAACTTCTACTACATTACCTCTACTCCACTACCTCTACTCCACGATCTCTACTCCACGACCTCTACTCCACGACCTCTACTCCACGATCTCTACTCCACGAACTCTACTCCACGACCTCTACTCCACGAACTCTGCTTCACGACCTCTACTTCACGACCTCTGCTTCACGACCTCTGCTTCACGACCTCTACTTCACGACCTCTGCTTCACGACCTCTGCTTCACGACCTCTACTTCACGACCTCTACTTCACGACCTCTACTGCATTACCTCTACTCCACGACCTCTACTCCACGACCTCTGCTCCACGACAACTACTCCACGACCTCTACTCCACGATCTCTACTCCATGACCTCTACTCCACAACTTCTACTACATTACCTCTACTCCACTACCTCTACTCCACGATCTCTACTCCACGACCTCTACTCCACGACCTCTACTCCACGACCTCTACTCCACGACCTCTACTCCACGACCTCTACTCCACGACCTCAACTTCACGAACTCTAATCCACGACCTCTACTCCACGACCTCTACTCCACGATCTCTACTCCATGACCTCTACTCCACGACCTCTACTCCACGACCTCTACTCCACGAACTCTAATCCACGACCTCTACTCCACGACCTCTACTCCACGACCTCTACTCCACGACCTCTACTCCACGAACTCTACTCCACGACCTCTACTCCACGAACTCTACTCCACGACCTCTACTCCACGACCTCTACTCCACGACCTCTACTCCACGACCTCTACTCCACGATCTCTACTCCATGACCTCTACTCCACAACTTCTACTACATTACCTCTACTCCACTACCTCTACTCCACGATCTCTACTCCACGACCTCTACTCCACGACCTCTACTCCACGACCTCTACTCCACGACCTCTACTCCACGATCTCTACTCCACGACCTCTACTCCACGAACTCTACTCCACGACCTCTACTCCACGAACTCTACTCCACGACCTCTACTCCACGACCTCTACTCCACGACAACTACTCCACGAACTCTACTCCACGACCTCTACTCCACGAACTCTAATCCACGACCTCTACTCCACGACCTCTACTCCACAAACTCTACTCCACGAACTCTACTCCACGACCTTTACTCCACGACCTCTACTCCACGACCTCTACTCCACGAACTCTACTCCACGACCTCTACTCCACGACCTCTACTCCACGACAACTACTCCACGAACTCTACTCCACGACCTCTACTCCACGAACTCTAATCCACGATCTCTACTCCACGACCTCTACTCCACGAACTCTACTCCACGAACTCTACTCCACGACCTCTACTCCACGACCTCTACTCCACGACCTCTACTCCACGAACTCTAATCCACGACCTCTACTCCACGACCTCTACTCCACGACCTCTACTCCACGACCTCTACTCCACGAACTCTACTCCACGACCTCTACTCCACGACCTCTACTCCACGACCTCTACTCCACGACCTCTACTCCGCGAACTCTAATCCACGACCTTTACTCCACGACCTCTACTCCACGAATTCTAATCCACGACCTCTACTCCACGACCTCTACTCCACGACCTCTACTCCACGACCTCTACTCCACGAACTCTACTCCACGACCTCTACTCCACGACCTCTACTCCACGACCTCTACTCCACGATCTCTACTCCACGATCTCTAATCCACGACCTCTACTCCACGACCTCTACTCCACGATCTCTAATCCACAACCTCTATTCCACGACCTCTACTTCACAACGCCTATACCACTAATCCACTCTGGCAACTCTTCTTCTGAATATTTTAATCTGTTTTTTATTTGTACACTTCAAATAAATCTATTTTTTCAAAGATAACTTAAAATACAAATTATTCTCCCACAGTGAAGGAAATAGTTTTACTAGCTCAACATCGTCATGTACAACCCAATATAATATAACACCAAATAGCCAACACTCTCCCAATTTTATGTATTATTAATAATAATAATAATAAAGAGAAAAATCATAATCAACAAGTATAGCTAAACATTTTATTTGAGAGTTAGCTCAAATTCAATCCCACACGGGCTGACGTCATCCATCGATTTTAAGTGACTTGTGGTCTATATTAAGAACGGAAAGTACCTAATGCAATACAAGAGGTAGATCGTTTAAACTAGTCGTCCCTGGACAATTTACCGGGAAATGAGGATTTCCTGTCAGAGAAATGCTAAACAATACATCAAGGGGTAGTTTCACGAACTAAAGTAAATAAAGTAGAAGGGTAAATGTTGAGTTACTGTTAAAGACAAAATTAGCAGTAAATGTAAAGCAAGTGATTTCAAAATAACTAAAACAGGACATTTGAATAACATTAAAAATATATATCTTAAGTCTCGTTAAGACAATAGTTTAAAACTGAAACAGTCAACAAAACAACATTTTAAATTAATAAAATAAGACTTGATTATAAATATAAACATAATAATAATGCAACAAATGTGTTTTATTTTTTAAATTACCTTAAGTGTGTTTTACAACAATACTTTTGTTAATTGTTTTGTCAAACACTAATAAGTTATTGAGACCCGTAGATAACTTTGATTGTCTCCCACTTTGATTGTCTCTCGGGTTGCATTGATGTCGCTTATTAAACAACAAATGTACTTAATTCCTGCGGATTTCTGCATGATATGTCTCATAACATCAGGTTAAGAAGCTCACTTGTTTCTCGTAGATGTGTACATACAGAATTAAATACATATAAGTCGTGTTGACAATTTAAAAAAAAAGAAGAAAAAAGTGGTATGGTAACAGCTTTACGTGGTAATTAACAAAACAAAAGTCGACGTTTCGGCTAAGTAGGTCTTCAGCTGGAACAACAAACAACAACACAAACATATTTATAAGGATGTGTACACAAATCATGCATCTTGATGCTTTTACTCCTTTATAAGTTGTGTTGCAGCTTGAATAATGTATGATAAACTGAGCCACAACGTTTCGACTCTAACAGTCTTCATCAGGGAACAAATGCGAAATAAACACAATTTAGATTTCGCCTTTGACCTTTCATGGAGATTTTTAAAAATCGAGACGTTGTTGTTTAGATCTGTCATATGTCTGTAGAGCTGTAATATACAATTTATATGTTTTTTGTACTTGTAATTATACAGCAGTTTTACTGCGCCATGGCATGAACTTCTTCATGTTCTCTGTTCTTTTTTAGCTTTTAAGTTCGGTGGAGAATTAAGAGTTCTTGACGAAGACTTTTTAGTTTACCTATCATGTGGTGCATTGTGCGACGTCTCACACATGGTGATTTGTGCGACGTCTCACACGTGGTGATTTGTGCGACGTCTCACACGTGGTGATTTGTGCGACGTCTCACACGTGGTGATTTGTGCGACGTCTCACACGTGGTGATTTGTGCGACGTCTCACACGTGGTGATTTGTGCGACGTCTCACACGTGGTAATTTGTGCGACGTCTCACAAGGTGATTTGTGCGACGTCTCACACGTGGTGATTTATGCGACGTCTCACACGTGGTGATTTGTGCGACGTCTCATACGTGTTGATTTGTGCGACGTCTCACACGTGGTGATTTGTGCGACGTCTCACACGTGGTGATTTGTGCGACTTCTCATACATGGTGATTTGTGCGACGTCTCACACGTGGTGATTTGTGCGACGTCTCCCACATGGTGATTTGTGCGACGTCTCACATGGTGATTTGTGCGACTTCTCATACATGGTGATTTGTGCGACGTCTCCCACATGGTGATTTGTGCGACGTCTCTCATGGTGATTTGTGCGTCTTCTCATACGTGGTGATTTGTGCGACTTCTCATACATGGTGATTAGTGCGACGTGTCAAACTTAGTGATTTATGGTATGTCTCACACACGGTGCTTTGTGCGACGTCTCATACATGGTGCTTTGTACGACTTCATGTATTTCCAGCGTCCAGATTTGTGTGGGACCCCAACTCCTCTTCTCATTTCTTTCTGTAGTTCCTTATGCTTGTCGTGGAGTGCTGTAAGCTTGTAACCCAGTTACATGTCTCAAATATTGCATTTGTTTTCTCTGGATGAAACTTAGAGACGGTGCTACTCCCGCTCTTTTCTTGATTTCTTGATAACTTCTTTTGTCTCTTAGTGACACGTGGAATATTCTTCCAAGATACTTCATGTCAGAAGTTCATTAATCATTGAGTGCCGTCCCCGCATCGAAGGTTGGCTACCATGGGGCACCATTCCGCTCTGTCTCTTGTTTTGAAAGTGCAGGTTGTCATAGGTTGACTTGTCCATCTTTTGATGTTACTCGTCCATGTTAGTCTTAATCTGCCTCTTTTACCTTTTTTCCCTCTTCCAAGATTACTTTGAGTAGGCTGTTGTGTCTTTTGACATGCCCCAGAAATCCCATTTGTCTTTTTGAATTGTGTTAAGTAGTCCTCTTTTCATGTTTAGTTGTTTAAGACTTCATCGTTTGTTTCTTTTCTTTCCATCCAATTCTACATATTCTTCTACAAATCCACATTTCAAAGGCTTCAATTTTCTGTTCTATTTTCTTGTCTAATGTCATTGTTTCTGCACCATACAGGAATGTTGAGAAGATGTAACATTTTGCTATTCTTAGTTGTAGCCCTGATGCTATTTGTTTTGATGTTAGTATATTTTTCCTCGCATTAAAATTACTTTTTGCCATTCTTATTCTTTTGTTTATTTCAGTTGTACATTTTCCATCCCTGGTTATAGTATGTCCAAGGTAGTTGTAGCTCTGAACTGTCTCCAGGTCTATTCCTTCAATTTTGATATCCACTTGTAGGTTTTGAGTAGTTTCTTTGCTTATGATCATAGTTATAGTCTTTTTGATATTTATGTCAAATTTATATTTTTTTGGGTGACATGGTTATTTTATTAAGTAATTGTTGTAGATCTTTATGATAATCCGCTGGTAGTACAGTATCGTCAGCATATCTTAGGTTATTGATTATCTCCCATTAATATTTAAGCCTGGCTTCTCTATGATATTTTTAAAGATTTGCTCAGTTTGTAGATTGAACAAGCTTGGTGGTATGTTATTTAGGAGTTATGATCTTTCATTTCTTATGTGCTTCTAGTATCCATACTTTACACATAGCAAAACGTTAGCAGAAACATTGAGCTGTATATTGCTCTTTTTGTATCCTTTATCACGTGTTTTGTTTTCTGTAGTGGATATCATCGCTCTGACTTCTATATTTCCTTTGATCCATCTGATTTCAACATAAATCTCAACTTTCCCATTTGCTGTTGCAATGCATCCTAAATATTAAATTCCATTATTTGTTTCATCTTCAATTTCCCAAAACTAACTTGTATTTTTTCTCTTTTCTGCTAATGATCCTGGCGTCTGTGTTTTTGTGTTAATCTTCAGATTATGTTTCTTCCAACATTCATTCAGTTCGTTAAGATATTGTTTTTATTCTTTTGCCACTTTTATAATACCATCTCTACGTCGTGGCTTGCGGCTATGTCATTCTGGCTAGTTGTTTTCATTTCCTTAGAATTCTTGTTCCGGTTTGGTTTGTTATCCCCCTTTCAAAAACCTTCTATGGACTAATACTTTTATCCTCCCGTGTGGACTTGCTAGGCCTGTCACAGTTGAATGATTTATTATTGCTCAATGATTGGCCATCTTCACTTTGTCATCATTATCATGTGCTATACTGGTTGGTGTATGCGATCATGTCCATTCATAACTTTCTAGTCACAGTACATCGTGTCATTTCTGTTGTTGACCGTTCTCAGAGCTAAGACAACAAACTATCCAGTATCTTCTTTCTTTGTCATTTGCGATCTCTTTTTCCCTCTATTTTGCCAGTTGTTACCGAGTATTCCAAATTTCCGCTTCTCATGATGGGCCCCAAACATTTTTATATAAATATACGATTTTTAGCATGATAGTAGTTATGGTATATATGTATTGTTATGCTTGTGCAATAACGAACGATATGGTCAGCGTCACATCCATCCGCCTACTTTCACGGAAGGAAATGTTTGGTATCTACTGTCTAGTTTTGAGTGAAAGACGAAGTTGCGGCGGTCGGAATTAAAATAGTTGCAACATCCGGGAACTGAACCCGAACCATTCTGGTCAGTAGCGAGTACCCAAATCGTTCAACCACCGCGGATCTTAGGGCCTTATTAGCAAAACAAAATTTACTAAGTTCTAACAATTTAACTAAGGAACAAATAACTACAGTGCTGCGCTAAAGCTGGTGACTAGGGAGCGAGTTGAACACAGGGTGTTGTCACAGATTTACTAGGACTACAACACAAAACTAGTGACAAATCGGCCTACAACACAAAACTAGTGACACATCGGCCTACAAAACAAAACTAGTGACACATCGGACTACAACACAAAACTAGTGACACATCGGCCTACAACACAAAACTAGTGACACATCGGACTACAACACAAAACTAGTGACAAATCGGCCTACAACACAAAACTAGTGACACATCGGCCTACAACACAAAACTAGTGACACATCGGCCTACAACACAAAACTAGTGACACATCGGCCTACAACATAAAACTAGTGACACATCGGCCTACAAAACAAAACTAGTGACACATCGGCCTACAACACAAAACTAGTGACACATCGGACTACAACATAAAACTAGTGACACATCGGCCTACAACACAAAACTAGTGACACATCGGCCTACAACATAAAACTAGTGACACATCGGACTACAACACAAAACTAGTGACACATCGGACTACAACACAAAACTAGTGACACATCGGACTACAACACAAAACTAGTGACACATCGGCCTACAACATAAAACTAGTGACACATCGGACTACAACATAAAACTAGTGACACATCGGACTACAACACAAAACTAGTGACACATCGGACTACAACACAAAACTAGTGACACATCGGACTACAACACAAAACTAGTGACACATCGGACTACAACACAAAACTAGTGACACATCGGACTACAACACAAAACTTTTGACACATCGGACTACAACACAAAACTAGTGACATTTCGGACTACAACACAAAACTAGTGACACATCGGACTACAACACAAAACTAGTGACACATCGGACTACAACACAAAACTTTTGACACATCGGACTACAACACAAAACTAGTGACATTTCGGACTACAACACAAAACTAGTGACACATCGGACTACAACACAAAACTTTTGACACATCGGCCTACAACACAAAACTAGTGACATTTCGGTCTACAACACAAAACTAGTGACACATCGGACTACAACACAAAACTTTTGACACATCGGACTACAACACAAAACTAGTGACACATCGGACTACAACACAAAACTTTTGACACATCGGACTACAACACAAAACTTTTGACACATCGGACTACAACACAAAACTAGTGACACATCGGCCTACAACACAAAACTAGTGAAACATCGGACTACAACACAAAACTAGTGACACATCGGACTACAACACAAAACTAGTGACACATCGGCCTACAACACAAAACTAGTGACACATCGGCCTACAACACAAAACTAGTGACACATCGGCCTACAACACAAAACTAGTGACACATCGGACTACAACACAAAACTAGTGACACATCGGACTACAACACAAAACTAGTGACACATCGGACTACAACACAAAACTAGTGACACATCGGACTACAACACAAAACTAGTGACACATCGGCCTACAACACAAAACTAGTGACACATCGGACTACAACATAAAACTAGTGACATTTCCATCTACAACACACAACTAGTGACATTTCGGCCTACAACATAAAACTAGTGACACATCGGACTACAACACAAAACTAGTGACATTTCGGCCTACAACATAAAACTAGTGACATTTCGGCCTACAACATAAAACTAGTGACACATCGGACTACAACATAAAACTAGTGACACATCGGCCTACAACACAAAACTAGTGACACATCGAACTACAACACAAAACTAGTGACACATCGGACTACAACACAAAACTAGTGACACATCGGACTACAACACAAAACTAGTGACACATCGGACTACAACACAAAACTAGTGACACATCGGCCTACAACACAAAACTAGTGACACATCGGACTACAACACAAAACTAGTGACACATCGGACTACAACACAAAACTAGTGACACATCGGCCTACAACACAAAACTAGTGACACATCGGACTACAACACAAAACTAGTGACACATCGGCCTACAACACAAAACTAGTGACACATCGGACTACAACACAAAACTAGTGACACATCGGACTACAACACAAAACTAGTGACACATCGGCCTACAACACAAAACTAGTGACATTTCGGCCTACAACATAAAACTAGTGACATTTCCATCTACAACACACAACTAGTGACATTTCGGCCTACAACATAAAACTAGTGACACATCGGACTACAACACAAAACTAGTGACATTTCGGCCTACAACATAAAACTAGTGACACATCGGCCTACAACACAAAACTAGTGACATTTCGGCCTACAACTTAAAACTAGTGACACATCGGACTACAACACAAAACTAGTGACACATCGGCCTACAACACAAAACTAGTGACACATCGGACTACAACACAAAACTAGTGACACATCGGCCTACAACACAAAACTAGTGACACATCGGACTATAACACAAAACTAGTGACACATCGGACTACAACACAAAACTAGTGACACATCGGACTACAACACAAAACTAGTGACACCTCGGCCTACAACACAAAACTAGTGACATTTCGGCCTACAACATAAAACTAGTGACATTTCCATCTACATCACACAACTAGTGACATTTCGGCCTACAACATAAAACTAGTGACACATCGGACTACAACACAAAACTAGTGACATTTCGGCCTACAACATAAAACTAGTGACATTTCGGCCTACAACATAAAACTAGTGACACATCGGACTACAACACAAAACTAGTGACATTTCGGCCTACAACATAAAACTAGTGACACATCGGCCTACAACACAAAACTAGTGACATTTCGGCCTACAACATAAAACTAGTGACACATCGGACTACAACACAAAACTAGTGACACATCGGCCTACAACACAAAACTAGTGACACATCGGACTACAACACAAAACTAGTGACACATCGGCCTACAACACAAAACTAGTGACACATCGGACTACAACACAAAACTAGTGACACATCGGACTACAACACAAAACTAGTGACACATCGGACTACAACACAAAACTAGTGACACATCGGCCTACAACACAAAACTAGTGACATTTCGGCCTACAACATAAAACTAGTGACATTTCCATCTACAACACACAACTAGTGACATTTCGGCCTACAACATAAAACTAGTGACATTTCCGTCTACAACATAAAACTAGTGACACATCGGCCTACAACACAAAACTTTTGACACATCGGCCTACAACACAAAACTAGTGACATTTCGGTCTACAACATAAAACTAGTGACACATCGGCCTACAACACAAAACTAGTGACACATCGCACTACAACACAAAACTAGTGACATTTCGGACTACAACACAAAAATAGTGACATTTCGGCCTACAACATAAAACTAGTGACATTTCCATCTACAACACACAACTAGTGACATTTCGGCCTACAACATAAAACTAGTGACATTTCCGTCTACAACACAAAACTAGTGACATTTCGGACTACAACACAAAACTATTGACATTTCGGACTACAACACAAAACTATTGACACATCGGACTACAACATAAAACTATTGACATTTCGGACTACAACACAAAACTATTGACATTTCGGACTACAACACAAAACTATTGACATTTCGGCCTACAAGCGGCGTTTCTAAGAAAATTACAAAAACAATAACGAAAATTGATTGATAGATAATTATAATTAAGTTATAATGAATAGATTAATATAATTAAGGAACAAAAGTAAAGAGCCCCGTCTCGTCAAGTGGCGTTTAGGGGGAGTATCTTTTTTAGTGACCATACTTTTTATAGATATGTTATTTAGGAGTTATGATCTTTCATTTCTTATGTGCTTTTAGTATCCATACTTTACACAAAGCACAACGTTAGCAGAAACATTCCGCACATGATTTTTGTGCTACTGTGATCGTTCATGCTTCTATATTTTCCCAGGGAAAAAAAAACCAGTACACCTTTAAGGCTGCGTGAACCCGGAAACCGTAGATTAGGATCAAACTCTACCTCTTGCCCTCTGTAGTCCAGTTCACTAACCACTGAGTTGTAGCGGCTCCTTAACTACGATATAGAAATCAACTAAAACTAGTGAAAATGCGAAAGTTAAAAAAGGCGGGAGAAAAGGCAATGAATTTGAAGGAATTTGTTTTTGTAGGTAGAAGGTGAAAATCAATAATGAATGATTAATCAATAATATGAGTCGTAATCAATAAATGGTTGCCCAATGCACTCTTATAGCTGCCATTATCGTTGTTGTTTTTTGGCCCTGTGATCTCTTTCATAGTATGCTTGACTGGACATAGATTGAACTAGACATAACAATACTTGACAAACATTGAATCAGATTGATCTAGACATAACAATACTTAACAAACATTGAATCAGGTTGATCTAGACATAACAATACTTGACAAACATTGAATCAGGTTGATCTAGACATAACAATACTTGACAAACATTGAATCAGGTTGATCTAGACATAACAATACTTGACAAACATTGAATCAGGTTGATCTAGACATAACAATACTTGACAAACATTGAATCAGATTGATCTAGACATAACAATACTTGACAAACATTGAATCAGATTGATCTAGACATAACAATACTTAACAAACATTGAATCAGATTGATCTAGACATAACAATACTTGACAAACATTGAATCAGGTTGATCTAGACATAACAATACTTGACAAACACTGAATCAGCAACGCACTCACTGGTGGTTGATTAAGATGTTAGAATGCTGACTCAAACCGTCCAGCTTTTCTGGAGTTGATTAATGTTGCATATTATTTAAATATTAATTGAAATATGCTTCATTCGAAACACCATCCAAACCAATCCTCCTTGATTGTGGAATATTATCCCTATAAACAGCTATTCAGTTTCTTCTAACTTTCTTGCGAACCTCTAGAGTTTTAACATTATCCGCGACGGACCATCAGTTTCTACATTCTGATGTAATCTTAACTGAATTATTATCTGCATCTTGCGTTGCTTGGATTTACTTAAAGTCTCTTAATAATGTCTTTGAATCTAGGTCTTGTCAGCACAATAGGTGATAGCCTCGTTTCACCAGTTCTTTCTCTACTCTCTAAATTTCGTCCGTTCGCTTCGGATGTGTGGCGGGCTGTTGTCTATCTGAAACAAATAAACTTTGCTTTTTGCCTAGACAGGATGTGAACGAAATGTCCTTGAACTGTGGGCTGACAACTATTCCCTTTGTCCTTCAATCTATAAAGGCTACTCCACGCACCCCCTCACCCACCCCCCCTCCCCCTTCCTTTTTGTGCAGTGCCCACATTTATATTTTTACCCTCACTAAACTAACCTCTTGCACACATTGAACACATGTTGCAAGATTTAAACATTAAAACGTTCTGGCTAATAATCACCATTCAACAGAGGAGATTAGAATAATATGGTCACGTGAAAAGACTCAGCAGGATGGAAAGAATAATAATATAAATACACACAACATTCAAACAGGAGTATTAACCTAACAGAGACAAGACAGACAACATTCAAACAGGGGTATTAACCTAACAGAGACAAGACAGACAACATTCAAACAGGGGTATTAACCTAACAGAGACAAGACAGGCAACATTCAAACAGGGGTATTAACCTAATAGAGACAAGACAGACTACATTCAAACAGGGGTATTAACCTAATAGAGACAAGACAGACTACATTCAAACAGGGGTATTAACCTAACAGAGACAAGACAGACAACATTCAAACAGGGGTATTAACCTAACAGAGACAAGACAGACAACATTCAAACAGGGGTATTAACCTAATAGAGACAAGACAGACTACATTCAAACAGGGGTATTAACCTAATAGAGACAAGACAGACTACATTCAAACAGGGGTATTAACCTAACAGAGACAAGACAGACAACATTCAAACAGGGGTATTAACCTAACAGAGACAAGACAGACAACATTCAAACAGGGGTATTAACCTAATAGAGACAAGACAGACTACATTCAAACAGGGGTATTAACCTAATAGAGACAAGACAGACTACATTCAAACAGGGGTATTAACCTAACAGAGACAAGACAGACAACATTCAAACAGGGGTATTAACCTAACAGAGACAAGACAGACAACATTCAAACAGGGGTATTAACCTAATAGAGACAAGACAGACTACATTCAAACAGGAGTATTAACCTAACAGTGACAAGACAGACAACATTCAAACAGGGGTATTAACCTAACAGAGACAAGACAGACAACATTCAAACAGGGGTATTAACCTAACAGAGACAAGACAGACAACATTCAAACATGGGTATTAACCTAACAGAGACAAGACAGACAACATTCAAACAGGGGTATTAACCTAACAGAGACAAGACAGACAACATTCAAACAGGGGTATTAACCTAACAGAGACAAGACAGACAACATTCAAACAGGGGTATTAACCTAACAGAGACAAGACAGACAACATTCAAACAGGAGTATTAACCTAACAGAGACAAGACAGACAACATTCAAACAGGGGTATTAACCTAACAGAGACAAGACAGACAACATTCAAACAGGGGTATTAACCTAACAGAGACAAGACAGACAACATTCAAACAGGGGTATTAACCTAACAGAGACAAGACAGACAACATTCAAACAGGAGTATTAACCTAACAGAGACAAGACAGACAACATTCAAACAGGGGTATTAACCTAACAGAGAGAAGACAGACAACATTCAAACATGGTATTAACCTAACAGAGACAAGACAGACAATATTCAAACAGGGGTATTAACCTAACAGAGACAAGAGAGACAACATTCAAACAGAGGTATTAACCTAACAGAGACAAGAGAGACAATATTCAAACAGGAGTATTAACCTAACAGAGACAAGAGAGACAATATTCAAGCAGGGGTATTAACCTAATAGAGACAAGAGAGACAATATTCAAACAGGGGTATTAACCTAATAGAGACAAGACAGACAACATTCAAACAGGGGTATTAACCTAACAGAGACAAGACAGACAACATTCAAACAGGGGTATTAACCTAACAGAGACAAGACAGACAACATTCAAACAGGGGTATTAACCTAACAGAGACAAGACAGACAAGATTCAAACAGAGGTATTAACCTAATAGAGACAAGAGAGACAACATTCAAACAGGGTATTAACCTAATAGAGACAAGAGAGACAACATTCAAACAGAGGTATTAACCTAATAGAGACAAGAGAGACAACATTAAAACAGGGGTATTAACCTAACAGAGACAAGACAGACAACATTCAAACAGGAGTATTAACCTAACAGAGACAAGAGAGACAACATTCAAACAGGGGTATTAACCTAACAGAGACAAGACAGACAACATTCAAACAGGGGTATTAACCTAACAGAGACAAGACAGACAACATTCAAACAGGGGTATTAACCTAACAGAGACAAGACAGACAACATTCAAACAGGAGTATTAACCTAACAGAGACAAGACAGACAACATTCAAACAGGGGTATTAACCTAACAGAGACAAGACAGACAACATTCAAACAGGGGTATTAACCTAACAGAGACAAGACAGACAACATTCAAACAGGGGTATTAACCTAACAGAGACAAGACAGACAACATTCAAACAGAGGTATTAACCTAATAGAGACAAGAGTGACAACATTCAAACAGGGTATTAACCTAATAGAGACAAGAGAGACAACATTCAAACAGAGGTATTAACCTAATAGAGACAAGAGAGACAACATTAAAACAGGGGTATTAACCTAACAGAGACAAGACAGACAACATTCAAACAGGAGTATTAACCTAACAGAGACAAGAGAGACAACATTCAAACAGTGGTATTAACCTAACAGAGACAAGACAGACAACATTCAAACAGGGGTATTAACCTAACAGAGACAAGACAGACAACATTCAAACAGGGGTATTAACCTAACAGAGACAAGACAGACAACATTCAAACAGGAGTATTAACCTAACAGAGACAAGACAGACAACATTCAAACAGGGGTATTAACCTAACAGAGACAAGACAGACAACATTCAAACAGGGGTATTAACCTAACAGAGACAAGACAGACAACATTCAAACAGGGGTATTAACCTAACAGAGACAAGACAGACAACATTCAAACAGGAGTATTAACCTAACAGAGACAAGACAGACAACATTCAAACAGGGGTATTAACCTAACAGAGACAAGACAGACAACATTCAAACATGGTATTAACCTAACAGAGACAAGACAGACAACATTCAAACAGGGGTATTAACCTAACAGAGACAAGAGAGACAACATTCAAACAGAGGTATTAACCTAACAGAGACAAGAGAGACAACATTCAAACAGAGGTATTAACCTAATAGAGACAAGAGAGACAACATTAAAACAGGGGTATTAACCTAACAGAGACAAGACAGACAACATTCAAACAGGGTATTAACCTAACAGAGACAAGAGAGACAACATTAAAACAGGGGTATTAACCTAACAGAGACAAGACAGACAACATTCAAACAGGGGTATTAACCTAACAGAGACAAGACAGACAACATTCAAACAGAGGTATTAACCTAACAAACAATCAATATTTTTGGGGCACATCATGAGAAGAGGAAAGTTGGAATACTTGGTTACAACTGGCAAAATAAAGGGAAAGAGAGATCGCGGGCGACAAAGAGAGAAAATACTGGATAGCTTGGTGTCATGGCATGGAAAACAGTCAACAACAGAACTGATACGATGCACTGTAGATAAAAGATTGTTGAAGGACATGATCGCCTACGCCAGCCGGTATGGCACATGATGATGAACCTAACAGATAGTCTAGTCCGACATAAGAGCTGTAGTCGAATTATCTTTATTTCATCGTTTGTTGTTGTCGATCTCGTTTTCTGAAGAAGGTCGCATGTATGCCGAAACGTCAGTGTTTTGTTGTGTTCCTTTTTAGTAAAGCTGTCACTATACCTTGTAGGAGTGTACGTTACACCCCACTACTAGCTCCTTACTACCAGCATTACCGCAGCACTGCAATTATTTCTCTGTTCCTAAAATAATACCTTACCCAGGAATATTATTCTATAGTTTTCACTGTATACCGGGTATACATAGTTTACTTCTGATTCTATGCCTATTCTCTCTTTTATGGTCTCATTTCTACTTTCGTTGAAGGTTCTCTTGTATTAATTTTGATAGTTGGAATATTGTTTTTGACAGTCGCACAAGAAACTGCAGACTGGATGCGAAAAATAAATGACGTTATTCAGAATCGATCTTCTTACAAGTCAAACTATCAGTCCGACTTTATCTTCCTCGACTGGTCAAATATCAATTTCCTCGCTGCAGAAACAGACAAATAAGGGCTTCGATTGGTCTCAACAGACATTTGCAAACATTCCTTTATCACAAAATAATGAAAACGTGGGTTTTGTCGATAGTGATTGATGAATAACACAAACACAGCAGTAGAAAATCACTATAACTACCCTAAACGTTCTTATGATCATTCAACTTGTCGCGTATGTTCATATTTTTCCATTTCAGCTACGTTAAGAACAATAGACTACCATTATTAATTCATTCATTTTCCTCTCGAAGAGTACAGAAGGCGGAAGTCATAGTTCTCCATGATTGACGATTTGATGCTAATTCTTGTAGTTCATGATGGAGCCTTTCCTAGTAATTGTTCTTCATAGCGATTCTCTTGGTCTGCCGTGTATTTTTCTACCAGGCGGTTTTAAAATGAATACTTTGGAGGGAGTATTTCTTCATTCAACTCATCACATGACCGATGTGTTTCTTCATTAATTCTCAGCACATAACCGATGCATCTTTTCGTTCAACTCATCACATGACCGATGTGTTTCTTCATTTATTCTCAGCACATGACCGATGCGGGAGCCGCGATAGCTCAGTGGTTAGTGAACTGGACTACAAAGGACAAGGGGTAGGGTTCGATCCCAACCGACGGCTTCCGGGTTCACCCAGCCTTAAATGGGTACCGGATTTTTTCTGGGAAAGTAAAGCAGCACGGGCGTAATACCGACCACATTACCCAAAAATCTTGTGCTGAAGGTCTGTAAAATATAGGGTCACTAACACCATATTTTCCTATACGCCACTTGGTGTGACAGGGGGTACTTTACTTTTTTTTTTTTTTTTTACATGACCGATGCATCTTTTCATTCAACTCATCACATGACCGATGTTTTTCTTCAATTATTCTCAGTACTTGACCGATGTATTTCCAAAACCTTATTCTTATAAATCTTGAAACGTGTTCTTTGTTTATATTTGCCTCTTATCTGTTCGTTTGAAATGTATTCTTTTTATTACTGTCACCACCACCAATACAAATCTCCACTAACGCCTGTTCTCTGTTGTTTACCAGCCACGAGTTAATCTAAACAATAAACAACGCCCTCTACCCGATATTACGTCTGCATCACTCGGCCTAACTCCGTACTACACCAATATCATGGAAACATTCAAGCATGTAATGAACCTGTAGCTGACGCTATCGATTTACATTGTTTCTTCTTCGCTCTAGCCCGGTCCATTTACGATACAAGCTGTTTATATTGGATTGTGTTTTGTGACATCAGTGTCAAACATTCTTCATTATTACTCACTAGCTCCAGCTAACAGAAATCAACATCAATGAAATAACAACTACATTAAAAGTGATAGACGTTAATAATTATTCGATAAAAAAAGTTTCGTGCACTATTTTTATCACTTGTTATATCAACAAAGACTTGTTACCGATATATTTCCTTGTCATTTTCATTGACTAGTTCAGTGTTTGTTACGAAGCTGTTTACATTTTAACTGCAACAGTTGTGTATTTCGATCAGGCACGCTCGGATTTATGATTATATTTTTGGTTTACATTGCCTTGACTTGCCCTACTTCTTTATCCTACTAACATTGATCAGGAAAAGTTGTCAATTTCCAAAACCACCTGGAAGTAGAGAGTCAGCCAGATCTAGACGGATTACATTGACGCAATGAGTCGCTGACTGCTATCTACTACTTCGCTGTGCATCTCCGCCAAATTATAGCAAAGGTCAAGACAATATCAGTTATCGTAATATCTTGGACAAATTGATGTAATTTTTGAACAAGCAAAGCTAGTGTGTAATAATGAAGTGCTAAAATGATTGTTGGGTGTTGATGGATGATGGTAGCCACTTTAAACATCAAAATGAGTGATGGTAGCGACGTAGAACATTACAATGGGTGATGGTAGCCACATTGACTGTCAAATTGGGTATTGGTAGTCACGTCGAACATTAGATAACTGTAGATTGATGATGGTAGCCACGTCGAACGTCAGGTAAATGTAGATTGCTGATGGTAGCCACGTCGAACATCAGGTAAATGTAGATTGATGATGGTAGCCACGTCGAACATCAGGTAAATGTAGATTGATGATGGTAGCCACGTCGAACATCAGGTAAATGTAGATTGATGATGGTAGCCACGTCGAATATCAGGTAAATGTAGATTGATGATGGTAGCCACGTCGACCATCAGGTAAATATAGATTGCTGATGGTAGCCACGTCGAACATCAGGTAAATATAGATTGCTGATGGTAGCCACGTCGATCATCAGGTAAATGTACATTGATGATTGTAGCCACGTCGAACATCTCATCAGAAGAACCTCACCTGTGAATGTTTGCTCAACATAAAATTATCTCTTAACTGGTTGGACTTTCGATTGCGACCTAGGGTCGATGCCATACCTTCAGGCTAAGTCCTGGCCTCGTATTCCCACTTGGTCTCCATATTAAAAGCCTGCGTTAAAACAGGCTGACTGAAAGAGACAAGAATCTCCGTGCTCCCTACAGCCGTAGGGTTAACAAACAGAGAAGAACTAGTACAGCAGTACTTCTAGACAGGACAAATTCTAACTTCTCCAGCAGAACGTGGTAAATCAAGAAAGACATTTCAGTGTGCTACTTCATCACCTTTGGTTCAAAATCTGACGTTTCTGTCAACCTGTGACCTTCAAGTATCACATGGTTCTTTGTTGTTAAAGGTGACACCACTGCACTCCAGGCAAACCGATAGGTGCTCAGTAGCTTTTAGCAGGTGACGAAGTGTATTCACACACCCAATTAGCAGCGAAGTAGCAAAGTTTTATAAGAAACTAAGGAACCTTAGGCGACCGAATTAGAGCCGCGATAGCTCAGTGGTTAGTGAACCAGACTACAAAAGGACAAGAGGTAGGGTTCGATCCCAACCGATGGCTTCCAGGTTCACCCAGCCATAAATGTGTACATGATTTTTTTCTGGGAAAATAAAGTGGTACGGGCGTAATACCGACCACATTACCCCAAAAATCATGCGCTGAAGGTCTTTAAAATGTAAGGTCACTAACACCATATTTCCTATATGCCACTTGGCGTGATGGGGGTACTTTACTTTACTTTTTACTTCACCATCTTGGGTCCATAATTCTGACGTTTCTGTCAACCTGCGACCTTCAAGTACCACATGGTTCTTTGTTGTTAGAGCTGACACCATTGCATTCCAGACAAACCGATAGGTGCTAAGTAGCTTTTAGCAAGTGTGCTCACACCCCAGCTAGCAGCGAAGTAGCAAAGTTTTATAAGAAATTAAGGAACCTTAGGCACCCGAATGCTCCAATATTGGAAACGGTCAGTGATTCAAAACTGATTGTTCGCATCAGAACCAGCGAAGACCAAGACTAACATGGACGAGTAACATCAAAAGATGGACAAGACAATCTATGACAGCCTGCACCATCAAAGCAAGAAACAGAGTGGAATGGCGATCCATGGTAACCAACCTTCGATGCGGAGAAGGCACTCGATGATTATGATGATGATGACGATGCGACACATAACCTATTAACCCGGCTACCAACATTTATTTTCACCTGTTCAAATTGAACCCTGAGCCTACGTTCTATCCTCCGACTCTGTTATGACTATTCACTGAACCTCAATCACATTTACTTACATCATATATCACAATAAGGCACGATTTCACCTACACTTACATCATACACTACAATAAAGCCCGACTTCACCTATACTTACATCATACACTACAATAAAGCCCGACTTCACCTACACTTACATCATACACTACAATACAGCCCGACTTCACTTACACTTACATCATACACTACAATACAGCCCGACTTCACTTACACTTACATCATACACTACAATACAGCCCGACTTCACTTACACTTACATCATACACTACAATACAGCCCGACTTCACCTACACTTACATCATACACTACAATACAGCCCGACTTCTCCTACACTTACATCATACACTACAATACAGCCCGACTTCACTTACACTTACATCATACACCCCAATAAAACATGTACGGGCCATGTAAAGTTATAACTTGGCCCTTTGTGAATGAGAAATAATGGCACATTATCGAAAGTCACAACAACCGTATCAACATTATCATTCTGTCCTCTCAAAGGAAATTAAAATGGACAACCGCAGAGATCAACCCCACTGGCAATTTTGTAAAGTGCTGTTGAGAATGTTTTTTCTTAATTGTTATTTCTATATATAGTTCTGAGCATTGTTCTCTGACAGGGTGCACTAATACCTCAATATCTTACTTGATTCATCTTCCTCTTCTATCTTTCAGCTCCCTGTGGAGCATAGGTCTTCATCAAACTCTTTCCAAGTCGTTCTGTTTCTTGACATTCTTTTAAGATCATTCCATGTCTTCCCCATCATCTTCATCCCTGCTTCCATCTGCCTTCTCCAAGAATTCCTTGGTCTTCCTATTTGTCTTTTTCCCTGGGGATTACAAAAAAGGGCCTGTTGTGTAATACTCTTAATTAGCTTCCGCAGTGTCCTATCCTGCGCCATTGTGTTCGCTGTATTTCTTTATCCACTGGTATTTAACTGGTACATTTCCATAATTTTATATGATTAATTTTGTTCTGCCATATCCATCCTTTTATTCTGCGTAAGCATCCATTAATGAAGGTCTGTATCTTCATGATTGTCAATTTTGTTCTGCCATATCCATCCTTTTATTCTGCGTAAGCATCCATTAATGAAGGTCTGTATCTTCATGATTGTCAAGTTTCATCTCCAAGTCTCACTGCTATATAATCTATTGTCCTTTCGAGCCGAAGATGGCACATAGGGCAGAACCACAATCTCAAAAATAGAAACCTTGCGTGGGCAGAACCACAATCTCAAAAATAGAAACCTTGCGTGGGCAGAACCACAATCTCAAAAATAGAAACCTTGCGTGGGCAGAACCACAATCTCAAAAATAGAAACCTTGCGTGGGCAGAACCACAATCTCAAAAATAGAAACCTTGCGTGGGCAGAACCACAATCTCAAAAATAGAAACCTTGCGTGGGCAGAACCACAATCTCAAAAATAGAAACCTTGCGTGGGCAGAACCACAATCTCAAAAATAGAAACCTTGCGTGGGCAGAACCACAATCTCAAAAATAGAAACCTTGCGTGGGCAGAACCACAATCTCAAAAATAGAAACCTTGCGTGGGCAGAACCACAATCTCAAAAATAGAAACCTTGCGTGGGCAGAACCACAATCTCAAAAATAGAAACCTTGCGTGGGCAGAACCACAATCTCAAAAATAGAAACCTTGCGTGCCAAAATGGCACATATTGCAGAGATCTCTGCTTCTAAAATCTATGGTTCTGTTTCCATAAAAATACTTTTTACAATGACAGCTTGTCAAGCCATCGATCAACCTCCTTAGTCGCCTCTTACGACATGCTTGGAAGGACACAGTGTCACTATTCTTTACTCATAATGAGGCCCCGGTAACACACGGGAATATATAATAGGACCGGCTTAACATTTGAGTTGAAAATTTTAATTTTTGTATTCAACTTAATTTCTTTTCTTTGGACTTCCATATGTTTCCCAGTGCAAAAAAATGCTCCTCTTGCTTTTGATATCTTAATTGATTACACAAGTAGATTTCAGTATAGCACACGAACTCCGTAGCAACAGGAAAGTCCCAATACCTTTTTAGAAATGTGTTTACTAAAGGCAGGAATGTTCCAGTATAGTTCTTGTTTTTACTATGACTAGAGTATCATAATCATCATCGATTACCCTGCCTGCTGGAGCAGGTGATCATGTCTCTACACAACTTTCGATCTCAAAAGTTATTTATCATTTCTGTTGTTGACCTTTTGCCAAGCCATTCTCTTAAGCTGTCTTCTATTTTTTCTTTTTGCCTCCCTCTATCTCTTCGTTCCTAAACGTTCCCAGTTGTTACAATATATTCCAGCTGTTCCCTTCTTTTCACATGGCCAAAAAAATTATGGATGCTTCTTCCTAATATTGGAAATTAGCTCTCTTTTTGCTATGGCCTCTTTCAGAACGTTTTCATTCCTCGTCTTAGTTGTCCATGGTATTCTCAACATTCTTCTGTAAAACCACATTTCTACAGCTTCCTTTGATTTTCTTGTCTGTTATCCCATTGTTCATGATTTACATCCATATGTTAAGACTTGTTCTACGTGACATTTACGAACTATTTTTCTTGTTACCATAGTAAAAATTTGATTGCACAGTATTTTCCTCGTTGTTTGGAGAGCTGCTATTTACTGAGCTATTCTGCATTCACGTGTGTTGTGCATCTACTACCTCAGGTTACCTTTCTTTGTAAAATACCCGGACCAATGATCCTGCTATTTTCACTTTCGATTGCAAAGAATTCTTTTAAAAGCACAACAAGGAAACAGGGATCATTATTTCTTTATCTTTCTGCGATAAGGCTAGACACTAAATCTAATCTGCGATGAAATCATAGGCTGTTGTGAAAGGTCACTGAACAAAGGATATGAGACGAGTATTTGTGTGTAACTGAGGAGAGTACTTGAACCTTGGTGTCTGAGCGATCTCCTTCAGACGTTTCTCATTATTGCTTCAGTTATCTCCTTCCTTCAGGGACATTCTCATTGAAAGTGACGCTAAAAGCAGAGAGGTTTGTCTCTCGTGGTAACAGACATTAAAGTAAGGTCATACAATGGTACTGTAGCAGGACGTAAATGATAAAGAGAGAGTGGAAGAGAGGGAGAGTAAAAGAGAGAGAGAGAGTAAAAGAGCGATTAAGGGAATAGTGAGAGGAAGAGAGTGAAATAAAAAGAGTGTGTGAGTGATAGAGTGAGAGACAAAGAGAGAGAGAGAGAGAGAGAGTGAGACAGAGAAAGACAAATGCACATGAAGCTAAACTGTAAACGGAAGAAAGTGCCAAGGACTAACCCAAACTCGTTAATGACTACTCTTTTGTCTCTATGTTTCTCTCTAATCTCTTGCAAATTATATTAAGTCTCCTAAGTTTTATTTCTTCTACATTATACCTCATGAAGGTAACATTTTCCGAAAGATTGTTTTATATTCTATGAACTTCTAATTACTCTCTTTCCTACATTCTTTCTAATTAATTTCTGCAGTAGCTATTTTTATTTGTATCCAAAAAGTTCAGTTTTTAGCAGCAAATGAGGACAAATATCGTAACTAATGAAATGAGGAATTTTTGAATGTCACAAGAAGCGATAAGAAAATCAAGAGCAAGGATAGAAGAGCTGCATCAAACGCTCAACAAATAAAAGTTGTATGGAGATGTTATACTGGTGTCTAGCAAACAGAAATAACATTCTGCGTCCAGTTTTAACAATGAGATTTAACAATAACAAAATGTGTGAAAGTTAAACCTTTCCAAAAGCATACCATAAACAGTACACAAACTGATGTGTTCAAACTGTAAAGCCTCTCAAAAAACACACCGTTCTCACATGACGATATAAGACATTGTGGAACACCGTCTAAAACACACCGTTGTCCCATGACGATATAAGACATTGTGGAACACCGTCTAAAACACACCTTTGTCCCATGACGATATAAGACATTGTGGAGATCAGACCGGATTTTGTTTTGCAAGGATCGATGAAGCGAAACTTTCCAAACCCTACTCCACCTCTCCGTGGTGCCTCTAGTAACAGACTAACAAGTAGAGTCAGGCCCACTGAGCAGTGATCGATAGGGAAGGCAACCCGTCACTCAAAAACACCATTGGCCAAAAGTTGCAAATATTGCAAACAGGCAGCACAGCGCATTTACACTCCATCTCTTTAAAAGCGTTTGACAAATAGGGATAACCTGCGTCGCGATTAGTGAACCTGAACTATCCTGAGGATCAGCTTTTCTTTACTGTCATTGAGTGAACGCAGGCATAGTTTGGATTGTATTTTCTTTTTACTCAAAACATTTAGATCATGTTGTGATGTTTAATTGAAATGTATTCTTGTTTGTTTGTGTATACACTGTTGATTCATTTAAATAAACAAACATTTTATCAAACAAACAATTGTTCTCATCATCGTTGTTCTCTCAAAATTTGCATGATCTATCCCAGATCGATTTTTATAAATAACAGACTACAACAGTTTCGTACGGGCTTGCTGTAGATTAATGTGTCTCTGTTTGTCTGAAAGTCATTGCTCAATAGAGAGTTGCTAATGACTCGGGTGTTTGGGTGTTTTTGTATTTGTGTATAGAGCCATCGTTACTGTAATCTGATACTGTGCTCTTTACCATGTATTCAATAACATGTACTCAATACCATGTACTCAGTACCATGTACTCAATACCATGTACTCAATACCATGTACTCAGTACCATGCACTCAATACCATGTACTCAATACCATGTACTCAGTACCATGTACTCAATACCATGTATTCAATACCATGTACTCTATACCATGTACTGAATACCATGTATTCAATACCATGTACTCAATACCATGTACTCAGTACCATGCACTCAATACCATGTACTCAATACCATGTACTCAGTACCATGCACTCAATACCATGTACTCAATACCATGTACTCAGTACCATGTACTCAATACCATGTATTCAATACCATGTACTCAATACCATGTACTCAGTACCATGTACTCAATACCATGTATTCAATACCATGTACTCAATACCATGTACTCAGTACCATGTACTCAATACCATGTATTCAATACCATGTATTCAATACCATGTACTCAATACCATGTACTCAATACCATGTACTCTATACCATGTACTGAATACCATGTATTCAATATCATGTACTGCAAAAAAGGATGCGAAGAGGATAACGAAGAAGAGGCGAGAACTGAAGAAGAAGAGGCAGATGATGATGATGAAGAGGAAGAATTGGAGAAAGGAGGATATTTTGGATTGAATATTAAACAAAGTTATCTTGTCTCTTGCCTATTGACATTTTCAACATACATAGTCTTTGTTATCCTCTCTGTCCGGTGTGTTTTCTTCTGCCTTGTAAACCCGCGCACCATCCTTTTTCCCAACCTTCATTACTCTCCTTGAGGAGCGCCTTGCCGTACGGCGAAATCCACTGTTTCGCTGACTGAAGAGCCGGAGTACGGCGTTAAAACCCGCGGTAGACAAAAAAGATTTGTTTCTATCGGGGGTCAAATCAAGATCCTGCGTCTCACACGTGGCGACTGATTGACCAAGCGGCCTTTATCCCTCTGGTCCTGTCGTGTTTGCGCCCCCCCCCCCCCCGGCATACATCAGCAATGGTAATATGTGTCATAAAAGTAGTTTTTATTTCATTTTATTACTCCCAGAGACAAGACAGACAACATTCAAACAGAGGTATTAACCTAACAAAGACAAATCAAACAACATTCAAACAGGGGTGTTAACCTAACAAACAATCAACATTTTTTTGGGCACATCATGAGAAGAGGAAAGTTGGAATACTTGGTTACAACAGGCAAAATACAAGGAAAGAGAGATCGCGGACGACAAAGAAAGAAAATACTGGATATCTTGATGTTATGGCATGGGAAACGGTCAACAACAGAACTGACCACGATGCACTGTAGATAGAAGATTGTGGAAGGACATGATCGTCTACACCAGGGATGGCCAATTTCTTTCAAATGGTGGGCCACTTTTTATTATTTTTTTTGTGGCGGGCCACACACAGAACAACATCAATACAAATAAACTTGGCATTTGTTTTAAGGTAATATTTGTTTTATTTATCGTCATTATTTGTTTACATAAATCATTTTATTGCAACAGAATTAAAAATGCCTAGTTGATTTATAAAAATGAATAAAATTTGCTATTTATATTGTTTAACAAACATGTTTTAGTTAGGTCATTTTAAAGTTGACATGTAACAAATCTTAATGAGAACAATGTGGACGTTCATGTGCAGCAACAAGTTCATCAAAGTCAATGTGTAAAGATGATGATGATGATATTCGTAATAAATCCTGAAGGTGGCCATCAGTGAGTCGGTTTCTTTGTGACGATTTAATCTCCTTCATTGTTGAAAAAGCGCATTCACATATATGTGCTTCCGAACATAGAAGTAATTTTCAAACTGAAATCACTCAATTTTCAAACTGAAATCACTCAATGCGGGATATTTTTCCTGTGGCACAAGTTTCCAAAAGTCAACTCCTATCTCCATCCTTGATTGGAAAAAAGGTGTCACTTTGGAGGTTACATTACTCCAACTGAAAAGTGTCATGTTGTTTAAAATGCCACACTTCATAGGGTTGTTAAACAATGCCAGTTCTGGTCGTATACCACTGAAGTCAGAAAATCGTTCATTGAATTGTTCCAATAGTTTGTCTAACATTAATACAGACAATTTGAAATCAGTGTCACTGCGCTCCTCAATCAATTCTTTGCACGAAGGAAAATGAATGAAGTTTTCTTTGGCCAGGTAAATCTAAAAACTTTTAGTTGACTTATAAATCCATCTAGGTGTCCTACCAAGTCTGAGACTGTTTGGGAACGTCCCTGTAGCTTCACATTGAGTTCATTCATGTGCTGGGTGATGTCAGTTAAAAAGGCCAATACGCTGTTAAAATGTGGATCAGACATTTTTCTGATCAGTTCTTTGTTGGTATCATGTTTCTCTAAAAACTGCTTTATCTCGTTTCTCAAAGCAAAAAACCGCCTTAAACAATTCCATCTGCTTAGCCAGCGTACTTGTGTGTAGAGCACCAAATCGCCATATTCCGCCTCAACTTCTGATAGAAAATTTATAAACTGTCGGTGTGTCAAAGTCCGATTCACGCCTTTTATTAAATTCACACACTTTATTACAGTTTTCATAACACCCTCCACGTCTAGAATCTTGCCACACAGCGCCTTCTGGTGTATAATGCAGGGCAATGGAGTCACCGTCACATAATGATTTTTTTTATTTCGCTCTCTCTGCGCTTACAACAAACGATGCCATTAAGGAACTTGTTTGTTTTGTTGTTAATGTAGTAAAAACAGATTTCTGAGCACTAACCTTTTTCTTCAAATCGCACACAAGTGTAGAACGTATTGTACCAATGTAGTCCTTGTATTTAGCGGCGTGATGCTGTGTGTAATGCCGTTTAAGATTATACTCTTTATTTACAGACAACACTTGCAAACACACAAGGCACTGCGGTTTGCTATCTTTATTGTTGATAAATAACAAATCATGTTCCCATTTTTCTCATGAAAAATCTGATTTTTTTCATTTAATTGACGTTTATTGTTCATATTATACCACGACCGAAGCAACAGACAATGAAAACACAGATTACAACAATAGCACTGTTTCCTGTTAAAATGGAACTGTTCACTGTAACTCGACAAAATCAGATGGATCAGATCGGATATATAATTTTGACTGATAAAAAGAGGTTTGGAGAGAAAGAAACTGAAAGTAAAATAATTGTGGGGTGAATGTGTTGGGGTGGAGGAGGTGGATGACTGACAGTATTTCTTGGCGGAAACTGTTTGAACTCGCCGAACCGAGAGTCGGCTCTAGAACCATTCGTGGGCTTCTTCCTTTGTTTAAGTTGGTCGCAGGATGAACAAAAGGAAAAAAAAAGGATGGGCCGGGAATGACGGGAAGTCGACGTTAAACTAACTACTAGAGTGTTCCGAGTTTTAAACATAGGTCTACTAGGGAATATTTGAGTTAGCTTTCTCCACGGTAGAAGTTAATGTAACAATTTTTAAATCAATTTTACCCAGGACATTTTGCTCAATGCAACATGATTTTATTTTTTATCCGCCGCGGGCCACAAAAAGGACGTCGCGGACCACTTGTGGCCCGCGGGCACCTAATTGGCCATCCCTGGTCTACGCCAACCGGTATGGCACATGATGATGGATGACTCCCCTTGAAAATATCCGCAACAAAAGACTGACAAAGTTGTCAGTCATCTGAACGTGAAAACTTACTATGAATAATATAAATCTCAAAAGATTTACCTTTGCAAAATATTTTATCTTTTTTCCAACCATTCGTACATTGCCATTTTGTCTGATATTATGAAAGTTATTATTAAATTAAAGGCGTACATATAATATCTCCATGACTGTAAGAGACGTGTCTATGTAACTGAAAATGAGTCGCTATCCTTGTAATGAAGCTATTTCATTTCATTGAAATGGTGTCACTAACCAGTCTCCCTCCTGGGAATCAGGACTAGACTGTGATGCTATTCATCATGACCTTCAAATAGAACATTGTGATCGCAAGAACTCATTACTACATTCAAGGTCGGTGATAAGGGGACTGAAGAAATAAAAGAAAAGATTGTGTGAGAGGTTAGTGTTAACGTTTAATGACGTTTATTTATCATGAGAGCGCATGCGCACAAAAGATGAAGGGATATCATGAAGACACCTCCATTACATTCAAGTCTTTGTGTACCGGTCTGAGTCTTGATTATTTATCAGTATTGATCTCGATATATTGATGGGAGCCCTAAAGGAGTCTCAGAGCCTATAGGAGTCTCAATATCTATCTATCTATCTGTCTGTCTGTCTGTCTGTCTGTCTGTCTGTCTGTCTGTCTGTCTGTCTGTCTGTCTGCCTGCCTGTCTGTCTGTCTGTCTGTCTATCTGTCTGTCTGTCTTTCTGTCTGTCTGTCTGTCTGTCTGTCTGTCTGTCTGTCTGTCTGTATGTCTGTCTGTCTGTCTGTATGTCTAGCTGTCTGCCTGACCGTCCCTCCGTCCGTCCTTCTGTCCTTCTGTCTATCTAATCCAATCTTCTAATAGAATCTGTCTATTGCTTTTGGAGCCGATGACAACTTATTGAGCTAAAATTCAAAACTCGCTATCAATAATAAGTCAAGAAAAATCCTATAAAAGCTGATTAAAATATAATAGCAAATACTGAAAGTGACAAATAATAAATCTATAAATAATTTATGATTTTGTTTGCTACATTACATTTTGAAAATGTTCAGACTTTTAAATGCGTTTCTTCAAAATGGCAGTATGAAGTGGGTAGAAAGAGAGGATGCTGTCAATGGTTGATTAAATGATGTCTGACGTTTTCGTAGAGTTTGTGAAAGTGTTAGAAGAGACATTTGTTGAGTTTGTGAAAGTGTTAGAAGAGACATTTGTGGAGTTTGTGAAAGTGTTAGAAGAGACATTTGTTGAGTTTGTGAAAGTGTTAGAAAAGACAGTTGTGGAGTTTGTGAAAGTGTTAGAAGAGACATTTGTTGAGTTTGTGAAAGTGTTAGAAAAGACAATTGTGGAGTTTGTGAAAGTGTTAGAAGAGACATTTGTGGAGTTTGTGAAAGTGTTAGAAGAGACATTTGTGGAGTTTGTGAAAGTATTCACTATAATCAAGTACCGTGCCTGCTGGTGTAGGTGATGATGTCTCTCCACAACTTTCGATCTGGACAGTTATTTATCATTTCTGTTCTTGACCTTCTGCCAAGCCATTCTCTTAAGCTGTCTGGTATCTTTTCTATTTGCTTCTCTCTATCTCTTTCTCAGTTGTCACAATATATTCCAGCTGTTCCCTCCACATTACATGGCCAAAAAATGAAGATTGTTTCTTCCTAATATTGGATATCAGCTCTCTTTTTGTTTTGGCCTCTTGCAGAACGTTTTCGTTACTCTTCTTAGCTATCCATGGCATTTTCGACATTCTTCTGTAAAACCACATTTCTACAGTCTTCTAATCTTCTTGTATGTTGTGCTATTGTCCATGATTCACATCCATATGTTAAGACTGGTTCAACATAACATTTAAGAACTCTTTTTCCTATTTATGTTGTCAAAAGTAGATTGCGTAGTATATTTCTCCTTTTTTGGAAAGCTACTTTTGCCTGAGCCATTCTGCATTTCACATCTTTTGTACATATACCATCTGATGTTAACATTATTCCCAGATATTTAAATTCATTTACCTGTTTTAATATTGTTCCACCTGTCTTTATTGTGCATTGCGGTGATGTCATTTTCTTTGTTGTTACCATTACTTCTGTCTTAGGGTCAGGTCGGGTAATTTTACATGTTACTGTACGCAATAGGTAGTACAACCTGCGACTGCCCTGCCTTGCAGGTATATTGGTAGAGTAAAAGGCTTGGGGGGGGGGGGGGGGGAAAGACGCACCCTGAAGTAAAACAACCCCACTGCCTTGTGGGTGAGACTTTTTATTCAAGGGTTAGCGGAGCCAACAAATCGATGGAAGGCAACAGAAAACGACCGTCGTAATTTCCTTGTACAATCATGCATTGCCAGAATAAAAGACGTCACGACAACAGCGATAAGGGGGATTCCAATGGAAAACCCTCGTTGGGTAGGGGACATCATGTGCTACAGGTGATACTCGATCGTCATCAAGCTACTGTAGGCAAGATAAAGGTAAAACAGACTCTAAAGATAGGTACTTGGAATGTAAGAACACTATTGCAAAAGGAAAAACGGGAAAACATAAAAACAGAAAATCAAAAGGATGGGTTTACATTTATTGGGATTGTGTGAAATAAGATACACTAGATCAGGGGAGATATATTCTGATGAACATATAATAATCTATTCTGGAGGTGCTGAACACTAAAGAGGAGTAGGTATCATCTTGGATGCAGAAAGAGCAAGAACAGTGAAAGGCTTTTACCCAATATCTGACAGAGTTGAATGGAAAGCCAATAGACATAAATCTCATACAAGTTTATGCACCAACAGCAGACAGTCTAGAGGAAACAATTAATACATTTTACGACGAGTTAAATGAGGCACTTCATTAATGCAAACCACATTAAAACACCATAGTTCTAAGGGATTTTAACACAAAAGTAGGAAAGGAAAGAGTTGAGGAAGTAGTTGGTCATTATGGCTTAGGCGAGAGGAATGAAAGAGGTGAGAAACTTATTGACTAGGCAAGAACACGCAACATGATGATAGGAAACGCCTGGTTTAAGCAACATCCAAGATGTCTGTTGACATGGAAAAGCCCGGGAGTCAGCGCACGTAATCAAATTGATTACATAATGATAAACAATAGATTTAGAAACAGTCCGGTGTGTGTGAAAACTAGACCAGGGCAGATTGCAATAGTGATCATGTACCAGTTGTGGGAAAGCTTATAGTAACATTAAGAGCAGCAAAACGAGCCTCATTGAATATCAAGTTAAATTCAGATTTACTCAAATCAGACAAGAGGTTACAAGACAAATATAACATCACAATTCAGAACCGGTACAATGCAATAGAAAGGATACAAAGCATTGATGAACAGTGGGAAATGCTAAAGGAATCAATGCAACAAACATCAAAAGAGTTCATACCACCAGTGAGGACAAATTCAAGAAAAAATGGATGACAGATGACGTTGAACAGCTAATTGATACAAGAATAAGAAATAAGGATAATAAAGATGAGTATAAGATATTAAATAAAGAAATTGTAATAAAATGCAATGAAACAAAAGAAGCATGGCTAAAACAGCCAAAACAAGTTTAAGAATTAACAGGAAGAAAAACGCAATAAAAAACTGGATGTTTACGCTCAAAGGAAGTAGAATTGTTGATTGATCAAGAAAGCATAAGGGAACGATGAACAGAATACATTAAAGATCTTTATGATATTGAACGAACTGAAGTAAATATTAAGGATAATGGAGAAGGACCAGATATACTCAAATAAGAAGTAGAATATGAAAGCAGGAAAAGCTCCTGGACTAGATAATATAACCAAAGAAGAGATTGAAGCCATGGGTGATTTTTAGAATAGAAATAATAACACAGTTATTGAACGATATCTACAACAACGGATATATACCCGATGACATGCTCAAATCAATATTCATAGCCCTACCAAAGAAATCGGGTGCGACTGAATGCAATGACCATCGCACAATAAGCCAAAGGCTGCACGTGACTAAGATATTACTAAGAATCATCATACGAATAGTGCGAAACAAAATCAGTCCAGAAATTAGTGATGAACAGTGTGGTTTTGTTGGAGGTAAAGGAACAAGCAATGCCATATACATCATAAGATCTTTAGTAGAATGAGACATAGGTGAAAACATATCTATACCTATGTTTCATAGATTATGCCAAAGCATTTGACTAAGTGAAAGTATTACAAACGATATTCTTAGATTTAAATTAGGTATGATTAAAACCATAGATCATAGAGTTTATGAAAGAGTGAAAAGAGTGAGAAACAATATGTATAAGTCTGTAGAGAAAATGAAAGTTTAACAATAATTATTTGTAGAGATTCTGAAAATGTGTGTAGAGATATGTTTAATTTGAGAGTGTGAGAAAACAGATGTAGACAAATTAAAACTCGCTGGGAAAACATTTTGAAAATATATTTAAATGTTTTGAAACTTGTCGGCCCAGTGTATCTTTGTTCGGGGCTGCTTCTTTAACCTTTTTTGTTTCAAGCAAATGTTGCAAAATAGATTAAAGGGCCAAATGTCAAACATTCAACGTCCGCTTCTAGGACATGTTCAGTGCCTGACGGACATTTGAACCTCAGCGATTTCAGCCGGTAATGTTCTCTTGCAGATATGACCAGACCCTATAGGGTTGCAGTAAACATACATTATGCGATCTGTGAGGAAGGGGTTGGAATGTTCGTGTGATTCAATCAGAAATGAAAAGGGGTTGGAATGTCCGTGTGATTCAATCAGAAATGAAAAGGGGTTGGAATGTCCGTGTGATTCAATCAGAAATGAAAAGGGGTTGGAATGTCCGTGTGATTCAATCAGAAATGAAAAGGGGTTGGAATGTCCGTGTGATTCAATCAGAAATGAAAAGGGGTTGGAATGTCCGTGTGATTCAATCAGAAATGAAGCCATAACAGAAGAATTCACTCAATGAATGCCGCCTCCACATCGAAGGTTGGCTACCACGGAGCGCCACTTTCCTCTGTCTCTTGTCTTGATGGTGCATGTTGTCATAGGTTCACCTGTCCACCGTTTCATGTTATCAACCCACTTTAGTCTTGGTCTGCCTCTGCCTCGTATATCTTGTATTCCCTTTTAAGAGAAGAATCTTTTAGTAGGGTATTGTGTCTCTTCACATGTCCGAAACATTTCAGTTATCTTTCTCAAATAGTGTTAAGTAGTTCATTTTTTTCGCTTTCTGCTGATTCAGAACGTTTCTATAGCTGCACGCTTCAAAGACTTCAATTATCTTATCCATTTTCTTATTGAATTTCCATGTTTCTACACCAAATAAGAATGTTAACTCTTTCCGTGCGGAAACTTTTTATCAATGCCACTGAAGAGTCTCAGAGACATAATTTGTCATGGTTTTAAGAATCTATCAACATATTTATATTTATCAAACTTAGAACATATTATATATGCATTTTTACCAATGATTTCACCAATACCAATAAGATACAACACATGTAAATGAATATGATTTGATGACAGTTCACAATAATCAATATGAAAGTGGCGGACTGTGCGGCTGAAATCGACATGGCCCACAATGCGGCGAAACGTATGCAAAGAGTTAAGTAAAACAATAACAAACAATGCTAAACCTGTATGTTGACTACATCTGGAATTAAAATATAGATAGGGGCCGTTACAACCGAATTGGTGACTTCCGGAGATCCCCTTTACTCACAAATTCAGTCTTTGTGGAGAACAGACAAATTATTACAGTGCTGCGGTAAAGCTGGTAGCAAAGAGCAAGTGGTGGGGTGTAACGTACACTCCTACAATTTTTGGTGATAACTTTACATAAAAGGGAACAAAACAAAATGACGTTTCTGCCTACATGCTGCCATCTTCAGAAAACACGAAGACAAGACCCAAGGAAATGAAGATAAACTAAACGACATGTTCTAGATTAACCAGAACTGGTGGGTCTGAAACGAAAATGAATTGAAATGAGAAGACAAATAGAGAGTCTTCGTGGTCGACTTTTACGTTCTTTTAGAGTTGTCTTTGACACGTGACCCCACTATGAATGTATTAAATATTTGTAGGCCGTGGATCTTGAAGAAATTGTGTTGGTCAACTGATTTGGTCACTCAAGAGTCTGTAGAATTGAAAGAACTGAAAGACTTTCTTTGATAGAACCAACTAGAGAGTTGTGGAGTTTGAAAAATGATATATTGAAGACTATCTATCCTATCTTGAAGACTTTCTAATGTATCTTGAAAATTATGTATTATATCTTGAAAATTCTGTTTTGTATCTTGAAAACTCTCCAAAGTATCATGAAGACCCTCTATTGTATCTTGAAGACTCTCTATTGTATCTTGAAGACTCTCTATTTTATCTTGAATACCCACTA
Organism: Megaustenia siamemsis; assembly: GCA_032433765.1. Taxonomy (NCBI): domain Eukaryota; kingdom Metazoa; phylum Mollusca; class Gastropoda; order Stylommatophora; family Ariophantidae; genus Megaustenia; species Megaustenia siamemsis. The sequence continues at coordinate 23,168,479 of JAVIAB010000124.1, forward strand.
TTGTATCTTGAAGACTCTCTATTTTATCTTGAATGCCCACTATTGTATCTTGAAGACTCTCTATTTTATCTTGAATACCCACTATTGTATCTTGAAGACTCTCTATTTTATTTTGAATACCCACTATTGTATCTTGAAGACTCTCTATTTTATCTTGAATACCCACTATTGTATCTTGAAGACTCTCTATTTTATCTTGAATACCCACTATTGTATCTTGAAGACTCTCTTTTGTAGCTGTTTTGGAGAGTGGCGCGTTGATTGACAAATATGATTCTACTAGATTCATGATCCGAGCAGTTTAAATGATGCATGCGTGTATAACCAGCGAGCAAAAGGAACTATATGCATGCATACTTTTCGGGTCGTTTGTTGGGAAATCAAATTCACCTCTGGGTATGACATAAGAGCACAGATAACAATAATCCACGCCCACCTATAATTTCAATCCTTCATCTATTTTCATCACATAGATCATTTTACTCCCACAATGCAAAGCGATAAATCACAATTTCAGCAATTTCTCGTTGCTAAGCAACACTTGTGTTGTTTATCAAAGAAAGACTAAAAACGTTACACATTTTTACTATTTTAATGCAAGTGTAAATCTTCCTCTTAAATTTTGCTGCATATTTAATCGGGTGTATAGAAGTGCAAATGCGCAGAAACATTATGTTGAATTTTCAAAAGAATGCAAGAAAGTGCAGGTTTATTTATGGATTTTGCAACACATTTTACACATTAAAGAAAGGCTAATTATCTTCGTGAATATACTGCATTTGTAAAATATGTGTGTGTCATTTATTTGTTTTAATTCATTGTGTTAAGTCGTATCTGTTGTGACGAAAGGAGCTGTTGTAAACCACGACCCAGCGTAAATAAGCATATTTAGCGCCCTTTTTAAACGTTGTCGGCGAAAAGAGTGGGTAATCGATGAGCGAGCGCGGAAAAAAAGAGTTATTGAGTTATTGATTTATTGAGTTATTGAGTTATTGATTTATTGAGTTATTGAGTTATTGATTTATTGAGTTATTGAGTTATTGATTTATTGAGTTATTGAGTTATTGAGTTTTGATTGATTTATTGAGTTATTGATTTATTGAGTTATTGATTTATTGAGTTATTTGCCGGTCATCATCATTGCACTCTGAACATGTCCATAGGTGCTCAGATCCGTTCCTCAGCAAGTCCCGCAGTGTTCAGCGACTGACGACTCCAGTTCTGTGTTGGTTGATAAGTCTTCTTATACCCCCACTAGATTTCTCGTTTCTGGCTGTGCCCATCTTAACTCCCATCTCTTTCATCCGAAGGAGTGACGTGGACTCATGGTTGTTGATGTCTTGTGTCCTTCCCACATCTGGGAGGGCATTAATGATATCCGCCCGATCCATTGGTTGACCGTCCTTAACGACAGAGCAGTTAGCCAACCTGTTCGCTCTTTAATTAATTTCACATTACTCCCGCATGTCTAAGGACGTAAACAAAGATGACGTTATGTATTTTTTTATTACCTCAGCAATGACTCTACACATTGCATCCATATCATTTATTAAATTCTCTTTTCGGGCGTAACCTGTCCTTTGGTGTTTAAAAAATGAGCGTCGTAGAAAAGGAATATATTTCTGGATACATTTGATTTCTCCAACAATTGTCAGGAGGCACTGTACAAAAAAAAAAAAAATCTATATTGAGGCCATTTCCTCATTACTGAGGTATGACATGGGGAATTGTAGAACCGGTGAATAAAGGCCGCTTGTCCAGTGCAGTCGCCGCCAGGTGTTCGGGTCTGAGGTTTTATCCACCCCCCCCTTTTTTTTCCCTCCCCGATCATTACCGTGATATACACATAATTTAGATATATCTTAGTAAGGACGGGAAGCCGCGATAGCTCAGGGGTTAGTCAACTGGATTACATGGGACAAGAGGTTGGGTTCAATCTCGATTGACAGCTTCCAGGTTTCATCCAACCTTAAATGGGTACCGGATTTGTTTCTGGGATAGTGCAGAGGCACGGGCGTAATGCCGACCACATTACCCCAAAAACCATGTGCTGAAAGTCTGTAAATATTACGGTCACTAACACCATATTCCCGATACGCCACGTGGCGAGACGGGGCTCTTTACTACTTACTTTACATTTTTAGTAAGGACAGTAATATCCGATAACACCTTACATTAGTATTGTAATTTTCTAATCGTACCTTATATTTAATACTTGGTTGTATTAAGGAACATGACTATAACGGATGGATATTTTTTTTTCTCTTTCGCTAGCTTTTACCTCTAAATCCCTAGAGACTAAGCACTGAATTTTGCGTGTTAATCCATTTTTCCCTGGCAGCCGTGTGTACAGCGGTTCCTCGCCGCGCAGGCACATAACTCCGACTTTGAAGTACTTATATTTTTTCTGTTGATGAGTAATTGACGTTTCAAGCCGGGTCTCACTGCTGAGACCAGGGGTGGTTGCCGCAGAGAAAATCTTAAATAAAAATCCCAGCTGGTGCAGCCGGATTTGAACCCACAACCTCTCTGTCTCGAAGCCGGCGTCTTGCCTCGAGACCAACCAGTCCCCCAGATGGACATCTCATAGTTTCGCAATGCATGCACATATCTTCGGATGTCTTCTTTTGTTCATTTGTTATTATTATTTAAGTTAATATTGCAACACTTCAAACAAATTGTTGGTCTCAAAGGCTGTTGGTCCTTCATCACTGTATTGTTTGAACATATTCACACATCACTGTATTGTTTGAACATATTCACACATCACTGTATTGTTTGAACATATTCACACATCACTGTATTGTTTGAACATATTCACACATCACTGTATTGTTTGAACATATTCACACATCACTGTATTGTTTGAACATATTCACACATCACTGTATTGTTTGAACATATTCACACATCACTGTATTGTTTGAACATATTCACACATCACTGTATTGTTTGAACATATTCACACATCACTGTATTGTTTGAACATATTCACACTGTTTACTAAATGTCTAAACGGAAGCGGATGGAAAAAAAAACCCGTGCGCGCCTTGGCGTATAGAGAAAGGGGTGGTAGTGCTTTTGGTACTTTTTATCATGGGCACATTTTTGGGAAAGGTGGTCAGCAATACGCCTGTTCTTCATTCTTTTCTTTCAAATAAATTGCGTAGTCATTTAAGAGGCAGAGAAATGCATACAAATGCGAAGATGCAGTAAAGCTGCAGTAAAGCTGTTGTAAAGCTGATTGTGAAGGAGAAATTGTAAAAAAAATATTAACAAATGATATGGTGAAAGATTTAAGTAATTAATGGATGACATACATTTGAACGACGTTTCGGTTCAATAGCCCTTTAGCAGGAACAAACAAATAACATAAACAGTTATGTAAGTACTAGAATAAACATACATTTATGTGCATTTATTTGTCTTGACCCCTTACTAGCACAATACCGCTGCTATTCTATGTTTGTATATCGTCCTTCGTGTTTACTCTAGTACTTACATATCAGTGTGTGTGCTGTTTGTTTGTTACTGCTGAAAGCCTATTGAGCCGAAATGTCGTTCAAATTTGTGTAGTCCATTAATTACATAAAATACCATACCATTTTTTCTCGGTTTTTTTCCTCCTTTCCTCCTCCTACCACTTAAGACTTGACTAATCTAAAAGCGGCACCCCTCAGGGATCGAGCTGGACCCCTTGTCCTCAGAAGGTCAAGAGCTGTTCACTAACCCCTGCTCTACCTCAAATCAGATGGAAGTGATGGGATCTATATTATGACGCTTCGAGATCAAGAATTAGAAGCTCAGTAACTTTAGGGAATCTCTGTGCAATTATAATATAGCAACAGAAGCCAAACAATTAGCAACAGAAGCCAAACAATTAGCAACAGAAGCCAAACAATTAGCAACAGAAGCCAAACAATTAGCAACAGAAGCCAAACAATTAGCAACAGAAGCCAAACAATTAGCAACAGAAGCCAAACAATTAGCAACAGAAGCCAAACAATTAGCAACAGAAGCCAAACAATTAGCAACAGAAGCCATAAAGTGGCAATAGAAGACACACAAGTGGCATCAAAAGTAATAAAATTAGCAACAGAAGCCATACAAATTCGCAATAGAAGCCAAACAAGTAGCAACAAAAGTAATAACATTTGCATCAGAAGCCATAAAAGTGGCAACATAATCCATAAAAGTGGCAACAGAAGCCAATAAAAGTGGCAACAGAAGCCAATAAAGTGCGAGCATAAATTATTTTTTATATTCAGAGAAACATTTAATAAAATAGAAGCCATAGAAGACGCAGTACATATCATAATTATTTGCAGCGAAACAAACAGAATCTTTAATCTTACGGTCTGTTGTTTGATGTGCGACGGGGATAATCTGACGATGAACTGTGTGTTTATATGTTCGGAATTGGAGTCAACAACGATGGCATAACATCATCACGTGCTATATATTTTTTTAAAAAATATGACGATCATCATTTTCAGGAGGACGTGACCTTCCGGTATATGGTGGATAGGCGGCAGGAATAATTGAAGGCTATGTATGAGAAGTGTTCCTTGTTGCAGTTTCCTCATATTCCAAGTCCGGCTTGTTGCAGGAGCTACTGAGTTAAGTGCTCTGTGCACACCGTGAGCTGTGTGTCTCATCCGTTTTGATCGTGTTTCGCCATTCCAATTGTTTACGATGAATGATATATCGTATGACAGGGAACAGTTGGCTGTGTTCACTTTCTGTGCGGTTTCGCTTTATGTCTTTTGGCGTGAGCTGAGACTGATACGATGGGGACTACAGTTACATTTCTTTGTTTGGGAGATGAGATATTAATTCGGATGATTACGCTGACACGGGCGGTTGAGCAATTATGGATTTGAATTCGTTTGCAGTGATACCGGGGCCTTCCATAACCAAATAACCAAACAACAATCTATTAGTCTGTCTAATATAGATTTCTTGTTGCGGACTCTGAAAGATGCTCAAATCAAACATATACAGCAAATCCCTGCTGCAGTTTCGTTTTAGTTTTGTGAGCTATCGGCATAGCTACCAAGAAACAGAACATATAAACCTTCACATTGCGTTTAGTTCGAAATTAAAAAGCGGTTAACTCGCAGCAAAAATATTTTTAAAAACTTGAATCCGTCTAAAAAAAATTAAATAAAAAAAAGAAACGGTATAAAACATGAAGGATGAAATGCTGCCGCGAAAACATGAAATGAGAATTTAGGGAGGTAGACACATGCAGCAGAAAATCTAGAAAAGCTCTTTCACTCATTGTCACACAAATAACATACGAGCGATTCTGTGTTTATGAACTTCGGAAGACTAACCGGAAGCATTTTCCGGACATGTTCTCCATTTTAAACTTTTGTTTTGTGCCCTCCAGATATTTAAATATTCAGGAAAAAAATGTCTGGCCTTCTAGATTTTTTTTCGGTTTCATTTCCATGTTTGGTCATGTTGAATACAGGCATTTGTTTTTGCTCAGACTGTACGTGCCCAAATCAAGGAGATCACTCATAACAGAAGACGCTCATATGGTTACCCCAACCGCCCAGCCGGAGACATCTGAGGCTGTATAAATACTCATTACCATAAACGATCTCACCAAGAAAGGTTGGCCGCAATAGATTTCAATCTTTCTCTGTCTCTTTTCCTTGAAGCTCCTTGATGACCCATTTCCCAATCAATTTCCTGGTACTGTCAGACCATTTACAAGATTTTAATTTATAATTTGATAATAAAATTATGTTTCAATAACCATGTGAAGTGCTTGTTAATTTTAGCTGCGACTGTCAGAATTAATTTGAGTGTTGACGTTTCATTGCTCATTTTAAATCACCTGTAACTTCTTCATTATGTGAAGTTAGCGAAAGAAACCTGAAGTTAGCGGACAAGTTACAGCAAAAATGTTAAGTGTTTTAAGCAGGATGGTAACCGATAGTGAAGCAAGGTGTAACATGTATCATTGTTATGTAAAAGTAAAATAAGTCAAGAGCCACGTCACGCCAAGTGGCATATAGGGAATATTGTGTTAGTGACCATACATTTTACAGACCTTCAGCACATGATTTTTGGAGTAATGGACCCATTTAAGGCTGGGTGAACCCGAAAGCCGTCGGTTGGGATCAAACCCTACCTCTTGTCCTTTGTAGTCCAGTTCACTAACCACTGAGCTATCGCAGCTCCCTCATTGTTATATGGCGGTTTCAAATAAAAAGGTCAAGCATCCTGAAAGATAATGAGAAAAGAAATGAGAAGCATTCATGGACATAACACTCAATTTCTCTTCTATTTCTCTCTTAAACTGGTCAGGATTATTTTAAAAAAAATGCTCAGACAACAGAGTCAGAGTTATGGGGTGAAGGCATTAAAATGAGAAGCTGCTGTAAAGCTGATGATAAGAATGACAAGTATTAGAAACAAGGAAAAAGAGTTATAGTAACCGCTTTACATAGGTGAGGAAAACAACATAAGCAGAACGACGGTTCAGCTCAGTAGGCCATCAGCTGGAACAATTAACAACACAAATATATATATATATATATATATATATATATATATATATATATAGAGAGAGAGAGAGAGGGGGGAGAGAGAGGGGGGGGGGAGAGAGGGGGGGGGAGAGAGATACACACATACATCTTAATACATGGTGGTTACATGCTTGACTATCTAAAAGGAAAATAAGTGAATGTGTGTGCATATTTTGTATGCGTATGAAGTCCTGTCGTTTATCATATATATATGTATTTTTTCGTGGGAATAAACTTATTGGTATTCACACTCACATATGCGTTTCCAGTAGTGGTATAGTCTGAGAACTAGTACCCAGCACCACATATTTTTAGAACCTTTCCCATATATTTTATATTTTTGTCACCTCCGTCAGCTGGTATGTTTGATTTCAGTCCAGTCGGTGCTTGACAAAGTGATTACAAGGAAGTGACTCACTTTTTTTTCCTTTTAGTTTAGCACAGCGGTTCTCAAGCATTTCTTCACCGTAGACCACCAACAAAATATTAATAGTAGTCGCTGACCCCTAAATAAATACTAATAGTAGTCGTGGACCCCCAAATAAATATTAATAGTAGTCGTGGACCCCCAAATAAATTCTAATGGTAGTCGCGGACCCCCAAATAAATATTAATAGTAGTCGTGGACCCCCAAATAAATACTAATAGTATTCGCGGACCCCAAATAAATACTAATAGTAGTAGCGGACCCCTAAATAAATACTAATAGTAGTCGAGGAACCCCAAATAAATACTAATAGTAGTCGCGGACCCCAAATAAATACTAATAGTAGTCGCGGACCCCAAATAAATACTAATAGTAGTCGCGGACCCCAAATAAATACTAATAGTAGTCAACTCAAGATTTGAAATAAAAAACACCATCAACCATTTTATTACGTAACCATTTAGCTACAAAATATAATATGCTTCAAGCCTTCAGGGATCCCCAGAGGCTAACCGCGGACCCCCTGGTGGGGAGGGGGCGGCTGCAGGCCAAAGTTTGGAAAACGCTGGTCTATCATGTTACCGCCATATAGTAAAGAAATCTTTGTGCATCTAATCTGTTGTGTTTAATGTTGCATCTGAAGGCCTACTTGGCAGAAACGCCGTTCTGCTTTTTGTTTTATTTCTCACCTACGTAAAGCTGTAATCATACCACTTTTTCAGTATTTTTATTTACATTTCCACTCAGAGTTAACTTTTCAAACCGTTTGTAATCACCAGGAATATCGATCTATTGATTTTACATATCAATTAAGTGTCGGGGCCTCGGTAGCCGAGTTGGGAAAACCTCCCGACTGGTTTACCGACGTTCGGACAACCCGTTTTCGATTCCCGCTGGAAGCAGTGTGAGTTGTACTCGTGGTTTGGCAAGAAAAAAAAACACCCTCGCGGTCGACTCAGCTCTTGGCAGAAATGGGGTACCAGGGTAGTGCTCTGGAAAGGTGAGGAATGCCACCTCACATCGTGTGTTTCGATGCTTGAAGCGACACTATCCAGAAGTCTCCGAACACATCTGGATAGGCGGCCGAGCACATATGGGTGAAAACTCGCGTGCAAAGACGCCGGTTCAAGTCTCGTACTTTACCTTTACCTATCGATTAAGTGAAGAGCTATTATTTCGTTTAACTTTACTGTTTCAAATAACAACACAGCATCTGAGATATTGGTTTCATTAGAAAATGCCCAGTGGACAAAAGGAAAAAAATCGCTTTCCGGCAGTGTCAGTTAAAGTGATCATGGCTGTCAGAAATAAATCCATGAGCATGTTTTGAGAATAAACGTGCAAATAGAATTTTTGCAAGAAATCCTTCTAATGTTGAAGTAAGCGCTGTCCTACAACAATTATTATCATTCCAGAATTTTCTTTTTCGAAATAGTAAGTTAAGCAAAAATGGCGGTTTTACTTAATTTTTCTTTGTTTCTTTCTTGCTTTGTTTTCTTTTTTCTCTATTTCTTTCTTTCTTTCTTTCTTTCTTTCTTTCTTTCTTTCTTTCTTTCTTTCTTTCTTTCTTTCTTTCTTTCTTTCTTTCTTTCTTTAATTCTTTCGTTCTTTCTGTATTTCTCTTTCCTTCTTTCTTTCTTTCCTTCTTTCTTTCTTTCTGTCTCTCTTTCTTTCTTTTTTCGCTCTTTCTTTCTTGTGTTCTTTCTTTCTTTCTATCTTTCTTTCTTTATTTCTTTCCTTCTTTCTGTCTATCTTTCTTTCTTTCCTTGTTTCGTTCTTTCTTTTCTTCTTTTTTCCTTTCTTTCCTATTTCTTTCATTGTTTGCTTGCTTGTTCGTTTAATTCATTCCTTCATTTCTTTCTTTCTTTCTTTCTTTCTTTCCTTCCTCATGCTTCTTTGGGCGCTGAGATGAGATATGACTTGTAGTTTCTTGCTCTTCTTTTTTCCTCTTTTGCTGTTATATCTCCAGGTGTTACATTTATTCTTTATTTATATAAAAAAAAGATCTCTTTTAGATCAAATGTTTCTAGAGAAAGGCATACATGTTCGCGTACCTCATGGCCCGACCAGAACATGTCAAAAATGTTTATTTATATCTCAGGAGTTCCAGTCTCAAGAGTTGCGTTTCGAGAAATGCTGGAATGGACGGTAGAGCGGGTATGGGGTGCCTCGACTGAAATGAAGCTGATTCAACGAAGAGAGTAGAATTTTCACGAGAGATAATGGTTCACGACTAAAAATCTTGTCATAAGTGTTCTTTCTTCACTTGAGAACATCGAGAATAGAAGTCTTTACTCAACTCATGTCTGCCCAACATCACAGCTGTCTACAGCTACATTAATTTTGTTTAAATATGTCCTGTTCACTATGTCATATTATGTCCTGTCCGCTATGTCATATTATGTCCTGTCCACTATGTCATATTATACCTGTCCACTATGTTCATATTATACCCTGTCCACTATGTTCATATTATACCCTGTCCACTATGTTCATATTATACCTGTCCACTATGTTCATATTATACCCTGTCCACTATGTTCATATTATACCTGTCCACTATGTTCATATTATACACTGTCCACTATGTTCATATTATGTCCTGTCCGCTATGTCATATTATGCCCTGTCCACTATGTTCATATTATGTCCTGTCCGCTATGTCATATTATGTCCTGTCCACTATGTTCATATTATACCTGTCCACTATGTTCATATTATGTCCTGTCCGCTATGTCATATTATGTCCTATCCGCTATGTCATATTATGTCCTGTCCACTATGCTCATATTATACCCTGTCCACTATGTTCATATTATGGCCTGTCCACTATGTTCATATTATACCCTGTCCGCTATGTCATATTATGTCCTGTCCGCTATGTCATATTATGGCCTGTCCACTATGTTCACATTATGTCCTGTCTACTGTGTTCATATTATACCTGTCCACTATGTTCATATTATGTCCTGTCTACTGTGTTCATATTATACCTGTCCACTATGTTCATATTATGTCCTGTCCACTATGTTAATATTATACTTGTCCACTATGTTCATATTATACCTGTCCACTATGTTCATATTATACCTGTCCACAATGTTCATATTATGGCCTGTCCACTATGTTCATATTATACTTGTCCACTATATTCATATTATACCTGTCCACTATGTTCATATTATACCCTGTCCACTATGTTCATATTATACCAGTCCACTATGTTCATATTATTGCCTGTCCACTATATTCATATTATACCTGTCCACTATGTTTATATTATGGCCTGTCCACTATGTTTATATTATGGCCTGTCCACTATGTTCGTATTATACCTGTTCTCTATATTCATATGATACCCTGTCCACTATGTTCATATTATTTCCTGTCCGATTTGTTCATATTATACCCTGTCCACTATGTTCATATTATATCCTGTCCGCTTTGTCCATATTATACCCTGTCCACTATGTTCATATTATATCCTGTCCGCTTTGTTCATATTATACCTGTCCACAATGTTCATATTATACCTGTCCACAATGTTCATATTATACCTGTCCACAATGTTCATATTATACCCTGTCTACTATGTTCATATTATATCCTGTCCGCAATGTTCATGTTATACCTGTCAACAATGTTCATATTATACCCTGTCTACTATGTTCATATTATACCCTGTCCACTATGCTCATATTTTACCCTGTCCACTATGCTCATATTATACCCTGTCTACTATGCTCATATTATACACTGTCCACTATGCTCATATTATACCCTGTTCACTATGCTCATATTATATTCTGTACACTATGCTCATATTATACCCTTTCCACTATGCTCATATTATACCCTGTCCACTATGCTCATATTATACCCTGTCCTCTATGCTCATATTATATTCTGTACACTATGCTCATATTATACCCTGTCCACTATGCCCATATTACACCCTGTCCACTATGCTCATATTATACTATGTCCACTATGCTCATATTATACTATGTCGACTATGCTCATATTATACTCTGTCCACTAAGCTCATATTATACTCTGTCCACTATGCTCATATTATACTCTGTCCACTATGCTCATATTATACCCTGTCCACTATGCTCATATTATACTCTGTCCACTATGCTCATATTATACTCTGTCCACTATGCTCATATTATACCCTGTCCACTATGCTCATATTATACTCTGTCCACTATGCTCATATTATACCCTGTCCACTATGCTCATATTATACCCTGTCCACTATATTCATATTAAGTCCAGTCCCGCTTTGTTCATATCAAGTACCCCAATATAGAAAATTCTGTGAATCATGATACGACCATCTATGATTCGGCATTGCTCTCTAAATGTATGGGTTTTATGGAGAATCTAAAGCGAATCAGGCGCTCATAATAGGTACGGTGGTATTATTTGTTGACAACTGATCGAAAAACAAGTAGGAATTATTTGTTTAGTAAACCATCATCAAACCACCATAACATCTATATGCTGAAAGTATACTTTTCATATCACAGCCCTGAAAGAGACATCACGTACTATTTTTCCATTATGACAATTGTCATGCGCGCTCAGGACGTTCATGTTTTCGTGTTTCCTGTTTTCTTGGAAGAGCGAATTGCAAGGAAAAAAAATCAAATGAGATTCATGAGTGTATTGATCCCTCGGCCACAAGCTCGGTTTTTTGGATATGATCCCACCAAAACTCGTGTTATTAGTGCAAAGATCATGTGCAATGTGTTCCTCATCTGCAGCTTCACACATAATTATCAATGCTTTTTTGTTAATGCGTCTGTTTATTTTATCATTATCTATCACATTTTTTTATTCTCAACGTTTAAAAAAAAAAATAATTTTAGGTTTTTCTATTTTGTCATTACAAGGCGCATTTGAAAACAATTTAAACTTTTAAAAAAATATTTGCATTTATTTATTTTATAATTCACAAATACCATACAAATACTTCAATGCATTTTTGCACATTATTTTGTATTTGTTTATTTTTATTTTCTCAACAGAATTTGGTGCTATTAGTTATTGTGAATTAATTTTATTTGTTGATTTTGTCATTCAAAATCTCGCACTAAAATGATCGTGCTGTTTACATCATGTCGAGAATGCAGTGGCGTACTAGTAGCGCGTTGATTGATGAATGTGCGTGTGATCCCTGCTTGGCATGCTCCAGTCATCCCGGCTTGACATGATCCAGTTATCCCTGCTTGGCATGCTCCAGTCATCCCGGCTTGACATGCTCCAGTCATCCCGGCTTGACATGCTCCAGTCATCCCGGCTTGACATGCTCCAGTTATCCCTGCTTGGCATGCTCCAGTCATCCCGGTTTGACATGCTCCAGTCATCCCGGCTTGACATGCTCCAGTCATCCCGGCTTGACATGCTCCAGTTATCCCTGCTTGGCATGCTCCAGTCATCCCGGCTTGACATGCTCCAGTCATCCCGGCTTGACATGCTCCAGTCATCCCTGCTTGGCATACTCCAGTCATCTTGGCTTGGCATGCTCCAGTCATCCCGGCTTGACATGCTCCAGTTATCCCTGCTTGGCATGCTCCAGTCATCTTGGCTTGACATGCTCCAGTCATCCCGGCTTGACATGCTCCAGTCATCCCTGCTTGGCATGCTCCAGTCATCCCGGCTTGACATGCTCCAGTTATCCCTGCTTGACATGCTCCAGTCATCCCTGCTTGGCATGCTCCAGTCATCCCGGCTTGACATGCTCCAGTTATCCCTGCTTGACATGCTCCAGCCATCCCTGTTTGGCATGCTCCAGTCATCCCGGCTTGACATGCTGCAGTCATCCCTGCTTGACATGCTCCAGTCATCCCTGCTTGGCATGCTCCAGTCATCTTGGCTTGGCATGCTCCAGTCATCCCGGCTTGACATGCTCCAGTCATCCCGGCTTGACATGCTCCAGTCATCTTGGCTTGGCGTGCTCCAGTCATCCCTGCTTGGCATGCTCCAGTCATCCCTGCTTGACATGCTCCAGTCATCGCTGTTTGCCAGGCTCCAGTCATCCCTGCTGAAACAATGTGTTACCTTAGTGTGCAAAGAACAAGAGCAACATCACTCATGTCCAAATGTGGTGGAGGCGAAGGCGTGCATCGCAGCAGCAGCGCTGGAAGTTGTCAGCGACCCACACCTGATGGCTTGCGTCAGGATCGGTGAACCACAACCATCCAGACCCTGCTCCACCTCTCTGTGGTCACTTCAGTAACAGACTAACCTGTCTAGTCTGGCCAAGCGAGTAGGGATCGAAGAGGGAAGACAACCCGGTGCTAAAAAATGTCGTGCTGAAGTCGGATGTGTTGGGCTAAAATACGCAAATATCACAGTTATACTGTAAACCACAACACAACGCAGACACGCCCACTTAACGTCCTTTTAAGGGCGGATGACGAAGAGATGTACTCCTTTAGTCATCGGGCAATCGCAAGCAAGCAAATGTTGTGGTTTAGTAAGGTGTAGTTTAACACTTCACTCACCTTCAGTGATAATTTTGCGTGATAATCCGTTTTTCCCTGGCAGCCGTATGCACAGTGGGTCCCTCTCCGCACAGGCAGATAACTCCGTCTTCGGAGATATTCATATTTTTTTCTGTCGATGAGTAATTGTCGTTTCAAGCTGAGCCTCGCTGCTGAGACCAGGCGGGATTTGAACCCACAACTTCCTGGTCTCGAGACCGGCGTCTTGCCTCAAAGTCCCCCATAACGATTTGATTTAAATTTGACTTAATATTATTGGGCCGTCCGCTTACAGGGTTCTGTGTACGAAACAACTTAATATCGTCGTTCAAGCAACTGGCCAGTACGATGTCATAGAAGATTGGCGTGAAGAGTGATGTTTGGACGTATATCACGATCTAGCCAATGCTTTTTTCTGTAAAATAATAATAGTAATAATAATAATATTAATAGTAATAATAATAGTAATAATAATAATATTAATATTAATAGTAAAAATAATAGTAATAATAGTAATAATAATAATAGTATTAGTAGTAATAATAGTAATAATAGTAATAATAGTAACAGTAGTAATAATAATAATAATAATAGTAGTAGTAATAATAATAATAATAGTAATAATACTAATTATAATAATAGTAAATTACCATTCCATAACAATTGAAATTTATAAGATACTTGGCTTCTGAACCTTTAGAATGCACAATATTTGTCAAATAAATGTTATATTTATCGAATTGTTTATTCCATTATATTCTGATTATAATTCACATCATCATTGAGTGCCTTCTCCGCAACGAAGGTTGGCTACCGTGGAGTGCCATTCTACTCTGTTTCTTGCTTTGACGGTGCAGGCTGTCATAGATTGACTTGTCCATCTTTTGATGTTACTCGTCAATGTTAGTCTTGGTCTTCCTCTGCCTCTTTTACCTTGCATTTTCCCTTCCAATATTACTTTTAGTATGCTGTTGTGTCTTTTAACATGCCCCAAAAATTTCATTTGTCTTGTTTTAATTGTATTTAGTAGTTCTCTTTTTATTTTCAGTTGTTTTAAAACTTCATCGTTTGTTTTCTTTTCTTTCCATCCAATTCTACCTATTCTTCTATAAATCCACATTTCGAAGGCTTCAATTTTCTGTTCTGTTTTCTTGTCTAATATCCATGTTTCTGCACCATACAGGAATATTGAGAAGATATAACATTTTGCCATTCTTAGTTTCAGCCCCGTTGATATTTGTTTTGTTGTTAGTATATTTTTCATGGCATTAAAATTACTTTTTGCCATACCTATTCTTTTGTTTATTTCAATTTTACATTTTCCATCATAGGTTATAGTATGTCCCAGGTATTGATTATAATTATCATATGGAAATTTTAAACAGACAGTTAGTTGTAAATGTTAAACCGCGTTGCGTTACGGGTCATTCTGGCTGAAAAGACTCCCTGGTTCTATGAAAAGACTCCCTGGTTCTATGAAAAGACTCCCTGGTTCTATGAAAAGACTCCCTGGTTCTATGAAAAGACTCCCTGGTTCTATGAAAAGACTCCCTGGTTCTATGAAAAGACTCCCTGGTTCTATGAAAAGACTCCCTGGTTCTATGAAAAGACTCCCTGGTTCTAGTAAAGAACATTTGTCAGTGCATGAACATCTGTTAAAGATTTGAGAGAATAAAAATCAAAGAAAAGAGGCAGGCCTCGACTTCGTAGAGCACAAAGATCGGTGACGAGGATGAAGAAGAGGGCTAACCAACATGTACTCTATCCCAACATGTTTGGGGTTATGCACGGCAATTTAATATTTGTATTCTGTATTCATCGTCAAATGTTCTTAACGAGTTCTTTCTTATGTGGTTGTTTAATTATCATTTTATGTATGACCTTTGATTTACGAGAATGGAGAATGTGACGCAATAGTGTTGCAGACGCAAACATAACACACGAGAGGCGATCGAGGGTAATCACATTCTTGGCATGGACCCAACACACGAGTACTTTAATGTCAAGTTGTGTAATAAATGGCTACTTCGAGTATAATTTATCCTAAACATTCTCGACTGTTCCATCCAGCACACGGAAAAATAGAATGTAATCCTAGTGGTAAACCAAGTGGAAGAACATAGTGGAGAACAAAGAGAAAGGATATCGTGGAGAACCAAGTGGAAGAACATGGTGGCAACCAAGAGAAAGGATATCGTGAAGAACCAAGTGGAAGAACATGGTGGCAACCAAGAGAAAGGATATCGTGGAGAACCAAGTGGACGAACAGGGTGGCAACCAAGAGAAAGGATATCGTGGAGAACTAAGAGAAAAGATATCGTGGAGAACCAAGTGGAAGAACATGGTGGCAACCAAGAGAGAGGATATCGTGGAGAACCAAGTGGAAGAACATGGTGGCAACCAAGGGAAAGGATATCGTAAAGAACCAAGTGGAAGAACATGGTGGCAGCCAAGAGAAAAGATATCGTGGAGAACTAAGAGAAAGGATATCGTGGAGAACCAAGTGGAAGAACATGGTGGCAACCAAGAGAAAGGATATCGTGGAGAACCAAGTGGAAGAACAGGGTGGTAACCAAGAGAAAGGATATCGTGGAGAACTAAGAGAAAGGATATCGTGGAGAACCAAGTGGAAGAACATGTTGACAACCAAGAGAGAGGATATCGTGGAGAACCAAGTGGAAGAACATGGTGGCAACCATGGGAAAGGATATCGTAAAGAACCAAGTGAAGAAAATGATGGCAACCAAGAGAAAGGATATCATGGAGAACCAAGAGAAAGGATATCGTGGAGGACCAAGTGGAAGAACATGGTGGCAACCAAGAGAAATGATATCATGGAGAATCAAGAGAAAGGATATCGTGGAGAACCAAGTGGAAGAACATGGTGGCAACCAAGAGAAATGATATCGTGGAAAACCAAGTGGAAGAACATGGTGGCAACCAAGAGAAAGGATATCGTGGAGAACTAAGAGAAAGGATATCGTGAAGAACCAAGTGGAAGAACATGGTGGAAACCAAGAGAAAGGATATCGTGGAAAACCAAGTGGAAGAACATGGTGGCAACCAAGGGAAAGGATATCGTAAAGAACCTAGTGGAAGAACATGGTGGCAACCAAGAGAAAGGACATTGTGGAGAACCAAGTGGAGGAACATGGTGGATAACCAAGAGAAAGGATATCGTGGAGAACCAAGTGGAAGAACATGGTGGCAACCAAGAGAAAGGATATCGTGGAGAACCAAGTGGAGGAACATGGTGGACAACCAAGAGAAAGAATATCGTGGAGAACTAAGAGAAAGGATATCGTGGAGAACTAAGAGAAAGGATATCGTGGAGAAACGAGAAAAATGATATTGTGGAGAACTAAGAGAAAGGATATCGTGGAGAAACAAGCGAAAGGATATCGTGGAGAACCAAGAGAAATGATCTCGCGGAGAACCAAGAGAAAAGATATCGTGGAGAAACAAGAGAAAGGATATCGTGGAGAACTAAGAGAAAGGATATCGTGGAGAACCAAGTGTTAGAACTTAGCGGAGAAACAAGAG
Organism: Megaustenia siamemsis; assembly: GCA_032433765.1. Lineage (NCBI taxonomy): Eukaryota > Metazoa > Mollusca > Gastropoda > Stylommatophora > Ariophantidae > Megaustenia > Megaustenia siamemsis. The sequence goes on from JAVIAB010000124.1 coordinate 23,185,491, forward strand.
AAAGGATATCGTGGGAAATAAAGAAAATGAAGTCGTTGTGAGCCAAGTGAAGTGAAACTGTGGCGTAAAATTAAATCGTTGTGAGCCAAGTGAAGTGAAACTGTGGCGTAAAGTAATGTCGTTGTGAGCCAAGTGAAGTGAAACTGTGACGTAACATTAAATCGTTGTGAGCCAAGTGAAGTGAAACTGTGACGTAAAATTAAATCGTTGTGAGCCAAGTGAAGTGAAACTGTGACGTAAAATTAAATCGTTGTGAGCCAAGTGAAGTGAAACTGTGACGTAAAATTAAATCGTTGTGAGCCAAGTGAAGTGAAACTGTGACGTAAAATAAAGTCGTTGTGAACCCAAAAAAATAATAGCGCAGTGAACCACAAACAAAACAACTCTCTATAGGCAGAGAAATCTCATTGGATCACCGGATATTAAAAGTAAATATATTGATCTTATAAATTAATAACAATTTGGTTTTCAGAAAATTTAAAAAAATCAATGCCGCGATTGTTCAGCGCTACCATCAGCAACCGTTACAGCAACTGTAAATATATCACATTTCCAAATTCATATGAAGAGAGAAATAAATAAACTGCATTGAAATAAAAGCACTATCCAGTTAATGGGAAAACATCTCACCACAGATATCTGTTCCTCTGTTATCGTTTGATCTTTTTTTCATCATCGTCCATGCGAATCTATTATTTATAATATCATCAAATCAACGTTCATGTGAGTATGTGATGTTCTGTTGATATCAAATAATGAATCTGAAGTTGTGACTGCCCAGTTCTCGAGGCAAGAGTTCATCTCCATCATGCCTAGGTTAACTTCTGTGGAGTATGTCGTTTCAATCTCCTATATTTCCAGTCCCTCGAGCTGATTTCTTTGATTATTTCCATAGTTTCCTCTAGAGCAGTCTCCATTGTTTCCATAAAAAAAAGCCTCTACTGAAGAAATCAAAACAAAACTTTCAGAATCAAAAAGTAATTAATCTTCATCATCATCCAATATAATGCCTGCTGGCATAGGTGATCATGTTTTTATATAAATATTTTTACTGTTGGTTATTAATAATAAATAATCATCTTTATGTCCCATACCAGCTGCTGAAGTCGATCATGTCCTTACACAACCTTCTGTCTCAGTGCATCGTATCAATTATGTCGCCTGTTTATCATGCCATGACACCAAGCTATCCAGTATCTTATTTCTTTGAGTAATTTTAGGGGTAGGGGGGATATGTTTATATAAATATGAAAAATCCACAATTAAAAACAGAAAATACAAAGAACAAATTACAGCCCCAAGCAGGATCGAACCCGTACTCATCGACAGTACGCCTTGCCACCAGAGGCTTGCGTTACGATACACTGCCAGCTAAGCAACCTAAGGATTCACAAGCACATGCTGCAGTGTCAATGAGTCCTAAGGTTGTTAAGCTGGCAATGTACCGTAATGCAAAGTCTCTCATGGTATCAAGCTGTGTCAACAAGTATAGGTTACATCCTGCTTTGGGCTGTCTTTTGTTCTTTGTATTTGCTATTGTTGATTATTCGTGGATTTTTCCGAGTGTTGTAAACTTACAATCCTCCTGCAATTAGCCATCGATCTGTCACCTCGAAAGTTTCTGTTCATTCATTTGTTATTATTTATCTTCTTTATTCTCTTGTGTCGCTTTCTTTGTATTTTGCCAGCTGTAACCAAGTATTCCAACTTTACTCTTCTTATGTTGTGCCCGAAAAATTACAATAGTCTCTTTTGGATGTCTTTCATGAGCTCTCTTTTTGCGTTGGCCTCTTCGAGAATTTCCTCGTTGATCCATTTGGTTGTTCAGTAAATTCTCATCATTTTTTTTTCAATAATTCTATCCCTATGACCTCTAATCGTCTTCTCATTTTCTTATTTAGTGTTCATGTCAGGTTCTTCAACAGGTCAGATTTAGCTCTACACTGCACCGATGAACTAATGAAGCAATAACAAGACATAAAAAAAATATAAACTTTTAAAAATTCAGAAAACCGACTAGCAAACAATAAACAGTAACCGTGTAAACAACTAATAGCGACATGTCGTTAAATGTCGTGTAGTGTTTTTCTATAACCTCAACTGTAAACAAACATTGTCCATCTGTTTATGTCTGCTCTCCACATAATTATCCAATCGCCAGCTTTATTGCATATTTGCATAACTATGCTAATTCACCTCTCCTCCCGCTGCTAAAGAATACAAATTGATCATCAAATTCAGATTTTGTCTCCATCAAGCTATTGCCACAATCCAAACATTTTATTTGTTTGTTTTTCTGTCTTCTCTTTGAAACTTCTTGTTACTTGCTTTTATGTTTGTGTGTGCCATTTCTCACAGCACATTATGTAAAGTGATCTACTTTATTACATAAGAGACGTACATTACAAAAATTCATATGGTATTTTGGTTATTATACGTTTGGTCATAATTTAATTTATTTGTTCTTTAATTTGTGTTGAATGATGTCCTAACGAATGCAATTTTATCAGGGAATAGGTAAATAAGTGAAGCTGCGGTAAAGCTGGTTGCAAGGAGCAAGTGGTGGGGTGTAACATACACTCCTACAATGTATGGTGGCAGCTTTAACAAAGAGGAACTAAGAAAGATAACAGAAAAAGAAAAACGGCCATGAGGAGGCTGAAACGCCACGACTTTGTTCTGTTCCTATTTTTAGTGAAGCTGTCACTATATTGGGTCGGAGTGTACTTTACATCACACTACTTGCAGCTTGATCAGCTAATTTCCATTCTTTCTTATATTACGTTGGAAATATGATCAGGAATAATGGATTTAAATAAATAAATAATTTGATTAATGAGGTGAGGGAGTGAGTGTGAACATGTGAGTGGGAGAGAGTGTGAACATGGGAGTGGGAGAGAGTGTGAACATGGGAGTGGGAGAAAGTGTGAACATGTGAGTGGGAGAAAGTGTGAACATGTGAGTGGGAGAGAGTGTGAATATGGAAGTGGGAGAGAGTGTGAACATGTGAGTGTGAGAGAGTGTGAATATGTGAGTGGGAAAGAGTGTGAACATGTGAGTGGGAGAGAGTGTGAACATGGGAGTGGGAGAGAGTGTGAACATGTGAGTGGGAGAGAGTGTGAACATGTGAGTGGGAGAGAGTGTGAACATGTGAGTGGGAGTGAAGTGTGAAGGAGGAACAAATGAAAACGGTTGTTGATAAACAGTGATTGGGTTGAAGTTATAAAGATGAAAGAAAGAGAAAGGTAGAGATAATGAGGGGAGATAAGAAGAGATTGATTGATGAATGTGTGGATAGAAGAGTGGGTGGATGGATTTGTTTGATGAATTGATGGATATTTAGATACATTTTGGATCGATGAATTATGTGATGATTTTTGGATGGATGGATAGTTAGACGAACTTCGGATGGATGAATTATGTGATGATTTTTGGATGGGTGGATAGTTAGACGAACTTCAGATGGATAGATTATGCGATGATTTTTGGATGGGTGGATAGTTAGACGAACTTCAGATGGATAGATTATGTGATGATTTTTGGATGGGTGGATAGTTAGATACATTTTGGATCGATGAATTATGTGATGATTTTTTGATGGATGGATAGTTAGACGAACTTCAGATGGATAGATTATGAGATGATTTTTGGATGGGTGGATAGTTAGACGAACTTCGGATGGATGAATTATGAGATGATTTTTGGATGGGTGGATAGTTAGACGAAGATCGGATGGATAGATTATGAGATTATTTTTGGATGGATGGATAGTTAGACGAACTTCAGATGGATAGATTATGAGATGATTTTTGGATGGGTGGATAGTTAGACGAACTTCAGATGGATAGATTATGTGATGATTTTTGGATGGGTGGATAGTTAGACGAACTTCAGATGGATAGATTATGTGATAATTTTTGGATGGGTGGATAGTTAGACGAACTTCAGATGGATGGATTATGAGATGATTTTTGGATGGGTGGATAGTTAGACGAACTTCAGATGGATAGATTATGTGATGATTTTTGGATGGATGGATAGTTAGATACATTTTGGATCGATGAATTATGTGATGATTTTTGGATGGGTGGATAGTTAGACGAACTTCAGATGGATAGATTATGAGATGATTTTTGGATGGGTGGATAGTTAGACGAACTTCGGATGAATGGATTAGGAGATGATTTTTGGATGGATGGATGGATGGATAGTTAGACGAACTTCGGATGGATGGATTAGGAGATGATTTTTGGATGGATGGATGGATAGTTAGACGAACTTCAGATGGATGGATTATGAGATGATTTTTGGATGGATGGATGGATAGTTAGACGAACTTCAGATGGATGGATTAGGAGATGATTTTTGGATGGATGGATGGATGGATGGATAGTTAGACGAACTTCGGATGGATGGATTAGGAGATGATTTTTGGATGGATGGATGGATAGTTAGACGAACTTCGGATGGATGGATTATGAGATGATTTTTGGATGGATGGATGGATAGTTAGACGAACTTCAGATGGATGGATTAGGAGATGATTTTTGTATGGATGGATGGATAGTTAGACGAACTTCGGATGGATGAATTATGAGATGATATTTGGATGGATGGATAGTTAGACGAACTTCAGATGGATGAATTATGAGATGATATTTGGATGGATGGATAGTTAGACGAACTTCGGATGGGTGAATTATGAGATGATATTTGGATGGATGGATAGTTAGACGAACTGATGGATGCTTCAATGAATGAAATATTTGATAATTGGAGTTACATGGATAAATAAATGAATAGTTGGATGGAAAGACGGATGGATGAACTAGAGGACGGACAGATAGGTGGATCGAAATATATAGATATTCACACAAACTATCAAACAGGCAGATCATCTGAAATAATTCTTCTGGGGTGCTAGACATTAGATATAGAGATAGGTGTATAGAAAGATGGAATTATAGATAATCAGTTCGACAAAGAGACATGCATATACAAACAGGAACATAGACTGTGGTACTTTCCCAGAAGGTAAAATCACAGAGTTTATCCAGATACAGATTATCTGTCTATTCTAAATAGTTAGTGCCCAACGGGTGTCACAAACATTTATTTCCATCAGATTTTCAAAAAGTCAATAAATTTTTCCCTAAAGGTCAAATGGATGAATTTATCTCAGAATTATTTTTCATGGCTTTACCTAGCAGTAATTTTCTCGACCCTGAAAGATGTCTATAATAACAGCAGCACTTTGTCCGCAAAAGGAAAATAAATGGAACGACAACTTCACTCTTTTAACTAACTTCTGCAACCGGCGTGGTATTTGCTGATCTATCTTTGAACATAAACACAAAGCGTGTTTTCTTGTCCATTCTCACACAGCACAAATAATATTCTAAACTCGAATAACATTCGTCAGGTTTCTGTATTCTATAATACCTTCTATTGCTGTGGTTTAATGACAAGTGGTGTGTTAAATTGTTGATTGGCCCTGTATTATGATTGTTATATTGCTTTATAACTTCCTTTTCTTCTTCTCATTCAGTGTAGAAATGTGGTTTTGCAGAAGATTGTTGAGAATACCATGGACAACTAAGAAGAGTAATGATAATGTTCCAAAAGAGGCCAAAGCAAAAAGAGAGCTAATTTCCAATATCAGGAAGAAACAATTATAATTTTTTTGGCCATGTAATGAGAAGGGAACACCTACAATATATTGTAACAACTGGAAAAATCGAGGGACGAAGAGATAGAGGGAAACAAAGAGAAAAGATACCATACAGCTTAAGAGAATGGCTTGGCAGAAGGTCAACAACAGAAATGATAAATAACTGTCAAAATCGAAAGTTGTGGAGAGACATGATCACCTACGCCAGCAGGCACGGTACTTGATGATGAAGGTGATGATGATTCAGCGATCAGCTACTGATATGCATTTAGACGTTTCGATCATCATGAGTCACATACTAGTCGATGTATTTGAGCTCTTCACCTGCTACCTATATTTATCATGTAGGTTTATTTATGTGGGTCATATATGGGGGTTTTGAGAGTACCGCATAATCATATACTCACGTGAATGTTCATTTGATGAGATTATAAATAATAGATTCGCAAGAACGATTATGACAACAGATCAGACGATGACAGAACAGTGTTAGTGTGGTGTTGAGAGTGCTGCAGTCCTGATGGATGTGCACTGGAGTCTGTTTGAATGCTCCACAATCGCATGTCCTACTTCGAATAGGTGTTTTCTGAGACGACTGTAACCTGTTCTGAATATCTTGGTCTGCTCATATCTGCTAAATTTGTTTAAGTTGTAATTTCTGCTCAGTTTGTTTAAGTTGTCATATCTGCTCAGTTTGTTTAAGTTGTCATATCTGCTCAGTTTGTTTAAGTTGTCAAATCTGCTCAGTTTGTTTAAGTTGTCATATCTGCTCAGTTTGTTTAAGTTGTCATATCTGCTCAGTTTGTTTAAGTTGTCACATCTGCTCAGTTTGTTTAAGTTGTCATATCTGCTCAGTTTGTTTAAGTTGTCATATCTGCTCAGTTTGTTTAAGTTGTAATATCTGCTCAGTTTGTTTAAGTTGTCATATCTGCTCAGTTTGTATAAGTTGTCATATCTGCTCAGTTTGTATAAGTTGTCATATCTGCTCAGTTTGTATAAGTTGTCATATCTGCTCAGTTTGTAAAAGTTGTCAAATCTGCTCAGTTTGTATAAGTTGTCATATCTGCTCAGTTTGTATAAGTTGTCATATCTGCTCAGTTTGTATAAGTTGTCATATCTGCTCAATTTGTATAAATTGTCATATCTGCTCAGTTTGTATAAGTTGTCATATCTGCTCAGTTTAAGTTGTTATATTTGCTCAGTTTAAGTTGTCATATCTGCTCAGTTTGTATAAGTTGTCATATCTGCTCAGTTTGTATAAGTTGTCATATCTGCTCAGTTTGTATAAGTTGTCATATCTGCTCAGTTTAAATTGTCATATCTGCTCAGTTTGTTTAAGTTGTCATATCTGCTCAGTTTAAGTTGTCATATCTGCTCAGTTTGTTTAAGTTGTCATATCTGCTCAGTTTGTATAAGTTGTCATATCTGCTCAGTTTGTATAAGTTGTCATATCTGCTCAGTTTGTTTAAGTTGTCATATCTGCTCAGTTTGTATAAGTTGTCATATCTGCTCAGTTTGTTTAAGTTGTCATATCTGCTCAGTTTGTATAAGTTGTCATATCTGCTCAGTTTGTATAAGTTGTCATATCTGCTCAGTTTGTTTAAGTTGTCATATCTGCTCAGTTTGTATAAGTTGTCATATCTGCTCAGTTTGTTTAAGTTGACATGTCTTGGCTCATATTTTTCGTACAACTCTCCCCAATTTTTTTCTCGCGTGTTTCAGAATTATCTTTACTTCTTTGTGACTCTGTGGTTGGTTGAACTGTCGTTGGCCATCACCTGTTTTTTTTTGTTAGTTCATCTGCTTTTTTCGTTTTTATGGATTCTGCAATGTACTGGTATTCACTGCAGGGCTAGATTTAAAAAAAAATTTCTGACAACGAACATGTGTTAATCCTTATGCCCGGTATCTTACAATTGCTTTTCTGAAATACTTAAGACTGGCTCGGCTCTTTGATAATTCACCGACTTTTACACGAAATCTTCGGAACAGTTTTGCTCGGTTGAACTGAAGAAATGTCTCTACTGATTAATTAAACTCACTGAAAAGTCAGCCCTTGACTAACTAATCTTAAAAGATTCTGTTGGCGATGCATTTGTGCAGTCCGCTTACCATTGATCCCGCAGGACTGTCTATTTTCATGGCTCCACCCACTAATGTCGGGAGCCGCGATAGCTCAGTGGTTAGTGAACTGGGCTACAAAAGACAAGAGGTAGGGTTCGATCTCAACCGACGGCTTCCGGTTCACCCAGCCTTTAATGGGTACCGGATTTTTTTTCTGGGAAAGTAAAGCGGTATGGGCGTAATACCGACCACATTACCCCAAAAATCATGTGCCGAAGATCTGTAAAATTTATGGTCACCTAACACCATATTCCCTATACGACACTTGGCGTGATGGGAGTACTTTACTTTACTACCCACTAATGGCGTAATGGATTATTCCTGACTGTTAGACACCTTTCATTAGTGGCCACTGATGGTTACTAGTGGTTATTAGTGGTTACTGATGGTTATACGTCACCGGTCTAAATATTCCCTTATAATCTATTATTGAGTCAATCAAAAGAGAAATCTCCTGCGAGCTATTTGCTACACAAATTGTCATGTGTTTGCAACAATCAAAATGCCACACAGTCTAAGATTCTCACCCATTCTAATTTAGCCATTACTCAGCGATTCTGTAAATATATTGTTCTATCACTCCATCTTTCAGCAATCTACTACTCCATAATTTTACCAATCCGTCACTCCATCATTCCACAATCTACCACTCCATCATACCACCAATCCATAATTCCACCCATCTACCTGTCCGGCATTCCACAATACACCACTCTATCTTTCCACATATCTACCACTCCATAATTCCACCATTCCGTCAGTCGACCATTTTACCAATCAATCATTTCATCTCCCCACCATTACGCCATTTCACAACTCTGCCACTCAATCATTCTATTAATATATTACTCTGCTGTTACATCAGTTTAACAACCCATTACTCTATCATCTTCCAGATGTGTCATTCCATCAGTCTACAATTGCTCTACTCTATTATTACATTAATCTATCATTTGTACAGTTTAAAACTACACCACTCACTCATCCCATAAATCAGTCATTCCAGTACTTTTTTTCACTATCTGAACCAATTTTCACAGAATATGACGTAACAATAGAATGAACGTCTTACTTATACCGTTATAACTTTCAATAGACATGTTCATGGAAAATTATAGGCGGTTCCTGGAATTTGTGGATCGCTGGAACAGAGCAGAAATGTGGGTGCTGATATGTAATTTGGGAATAGGAGAGGGGGAGAAAGAAGGGAGAAGGCGACAGGGGAGGTTGTATTTGGATTAATTAGACCGGAAGTGCGTCGCAGGCAGTCTAGCTATTTTTTGCTGAAATCGATTTGTTCTTTTGAAAGCATGGACATGCGCACACTGGCATACGGAAGCTAGGTGGCGCTAGTGACTAGAACAGGAAACGGAAACAAGGACAAAGTCAAAGTTTGAAAGAAATTGAATACGATTATACGGGGAAAAAAAGCGAAGTAACAGAAGAAAAAAACTACTAGAAGAAAAAGTAAGAATTTTAATGAGCAGAGAAAATAAAAAGCGAGAGCAAAAAGAAGCAAATAATTTTAAAAAGTTATACACGATGAAGCAATGGAAGAGTCAGAAGGACCAGTAGAAGAATACTAAAAGTATAGCAGTAAACGAAGTAAAACTTGTAACGAAATTTGACAGACGAATTATTAGAAGAATATTAAACAAGTATTAGAGTCAAAGTGGTTGTGAGGGAGGATTTTTGCCTGATAAGGATGAACTGGTGATGTGGAGAAAGATCTGCGGATGGTAGCATGTAAGCTATGAGATGTTAGAAGTATGGACAAGGATTATAAGAGAGAATATTAGTAGATGAAAAATCAAAGAAAGTATGTATGTATGTGTGCATGTTTCTTTGTATGTATGTATGTGTGTATGTTTGTTTGTATGTATGTATGTATGTACGTATGCGTATGTAAATATGTGTTTGTATATGTGTCTGTAAGTATGCATATGTGTGTATATGTAGTTATGTAAATAAGCATGTATATATGCAACCTATCATTGGACAGTTATCACCACTATTGTCCAACAAGGAAATAACTCTAGGAGCACTATATAATACAATCTTCATCCCAACGTTGTGCTACCAATGCCAGACCTGGACCCTAGATGCAAAAACAATAAGTAAAATAACCTCTACTGAGATTAAATGTGTCAGGCGAATGACAGGAAGCAGAGATAAGATCAGAAATGAAGAACTGAGAAAAAAGCTAGGAATAGCCCGCTCCATAAAATTTATAAAGAAACAACAGATACTATGATTTGGCCACGTGACAAGGCAGAAAGATCAAAACACAACACAACGAGCCTTCAATAAACGTTGTGAGAATACCAGACCCAAGGGACGACTACGAAAAAGATGAATCGATGGAATATTAGAAGCACTAGGAAACATAACAGCAGCAGAGGCGAACAGAAGAGCAAAAGCCCGCAAATTATATCTCCCCTCGACGCTGAAAGGCAGATGAGGAAGGAAAGAAGAAGATATGCAACCATTTTCAGGTTAGGAAGTCAATAAAACGTGTCTTAACTTTGTCTGTGATGTTATTCCTCTGGGACCTGACTTCTTCAGTTCAGTTTATGCTGGAATTCCCATTTACTTGTATGCCTGCATAACATCGATGCTCGATTTCACATATCTCTCTCTCTCTCTCTCTATCTATCTCTCTCTCTCTCTCTCTCTCTCTCTCTCTCTCCACTCTTTTTTCAAGTCTTGCCTTTCAGTGTATTCAATTGTGGACTTTTATTCTATGTACCGATATCTATTCTTGTACAATTTTGAGCAACTCAATGTTTCGTTCCGTGTGTTTCATTATTTGAGCATTTATTTTTAAATATATCCAAACTAATTGTTTGTGACGTCACTTCAAAAGTGCTTAATGATACAGAAGAAAAGAGAAGGAGAAGGGGTGAGGGATAATAGAGATTGTGTAATGGACGCACAATAAGAAATAGAAAGTGTGCAGTAGAGACGCTCTCTACATCTCCAACGGGTCGTTAGGTCCTTTTTTTATATTGAAAAAAAAACAAAACATGATTTTCACAGCCCGACTTGTGTTGGTTTATCGTCATTCACAAAAGTGACTTCTAACCTTCCATTGTTTCCAGATCTTCCCATCCTTTGACACATCCACATTAAATGCCTTCAATTTCCAAATATATTGTCATATTTAATGTCATGTTTCTGATATTTAGAAAAGTATTGAATGGAATTTACACTTTACTAAACTAAAACTTCAGCATTGTTATAATTTATTTTGATGTAGAAATATATCTCCTACTGTTAGAGATGCCATTTTGCCGTGTTTATCATTCTTCTTTTCCTTTATGCCACGAACAGCTAGTCGTTATATATGTCTCTACTCTACTTTCTCCGCCTTTGATACCTTACTGGGTCGAAGGAAAGTTAACTATAACCACATGTGAACTGCATGTTGCTTCTTACAGATATAAGACGGAACAATTACAAACGTTTCTACTTAGAGTTTTCGTCAGTAATCAGAGACAGTAGTCAAGAACTCAACGGATTAGAAAAATAAAATGGGATAAGTATGAGCCCAACTGTTGTGTGTTACTAATAGGTTGTCTGCTTATGTCCTTTTCTTTTATTACATTGAGTAGTTTTGTCGGGTATCTCATATATTTATATGTAAATATGTTTGTCTTCCCATTGATGTTCTACTTAGTACTACATTCATAATCTTCTTAGTTTCATTTATTTCACACATATAATGTCCTTGTTTGTTGCAGATTGTATACCTAACTGGTATAATTGTTTAACACATTCCAGGTCAATAATACTTTTGTTATTGATTTCTTGACCCAACTAGTATAGCCTCAATGTTTCACACAACAGCAAGTGTGTTGATTCTATCAGTTACACTCTGACGTCACATCTCACTTAAAATTAATATTTTAATAGTCAGTGCTCCAACATACGCCATGTTTGCGGTGTAATCGTTGCCAGGGTGAGAATAATATTGATTTTTAATCAATAAAGAAATAGTAATTGCCAATTCACGTTTAAATAAGAGTTTTTTTTTTAATTAACGGATTATTAAAATATAATTGTTCATGTACTTATATATATATATATATATATATATATAGTCAACACTAATCAATCAACATTGTATTTGTGAGTGCACTATTCGATCATGTTTGATGTTTAACACACTGGAAGATGTCAGTGCACTGGCACGAGCACTGGCAAACGTCCAGGAAGAAAAATGGTTCGTGACATTGTTTTAATGATAAAAAAAAAAATAATGAATGAAATATTATTGTAACCAAAATGGTTACCATAAGCCACCTTGAGAATAGCCGTTTATTAGGGAAAAGCTCAAATGCAGATATGGGAAACCCAAGAAAACCTCCACTAGCATGGCGTTTTTATCAATGCGAGCTATAGACAGCTGGCTACAAACGACCTTGCTTGAAAAACTGTTGAAGATGGACGCTTGCGTTCGAGCCATGATGTAAACAACGTTGACTTTGCTTGTCTCCAACGGATTGTCTCATTCTATTAGTGAACATCAGGATTTTTAGAAATGTAATCACGAGTTTGGTAATAAATGTTTGTACACAGTTCGTTAACCATTACTGTAGATCAAGTCTTTATTCTGCTGGCTTCGTTCGCGGCCTTGGAAGCCAATGACCTAACTTGTGCAGACGGTTGGTTCGGGGCAAATTGTATGTTACAATGTCACTGCTGTGAAAAAACTACAGGGACATGCCCAAACAATGACAGTTGTCAGCACGAATATTTCGGACCCCAGTGTCAGTACTTGGATCTCGTGTACAAATACGCCCAAAAATCTGAACCTACTTTCTTGTTTGATAACAACGACACCACATGTAATCCGGACACAAATTCTACATCAGTTGAGGCAACTCTCAATTAATCTTTGCCGCTCTCCTGGTTTAGGATTTATGTGAATGACTTAACATATCCGGACAGTTTCATGGTAAAACTAAATGGTTCTGCCTCATGTAACAATGAATCAAGGTTTGTTGTTAGTCAGCACGAGATTGATGTCTTTTGCTCTGGGTCTGGTCTGATCAACAAGTTACAAATTGAAGGGGCGATAGTTGCAAATTTCTGCTCCATCTACATTTATTGGGGGTCGGAATGTGGCTCTCAAACAGAACACAAACCAGACCGACACATTTAATGCTTGTTATACAGGAGACGGACGCAGTTAATGGCAAAACAAAGACCAATCTCTATGACAATGACTGCACACACACAAAATTTAGAAGTGGAACCAATCCTGTTTACTGGTATCTGAACTTTGCCACGCCCCAGAAGATTCACACCATTCGAATCTATCATCGAGCTAGCACTATGATTCGGGTAAAGAATGCCACTCTAAAGACTTTCTCTGACAGTGGCGGCGTAGTGTTCCAGTCTAATGATATATCATACCCTAATGTTTCTGTGAACACTATTGTAGTCACCACACAAACGCCAATGGCACACATCAAGATTGAGTTCTCACCGACCATTTCGCAGGCCGACAGTGCCCTGACGGTGTGTGAGGTGCAAACATTTACAGACACCTATTGTCCGGAAGGGCACTCTGGGTCGTTTTATGAAGTGTGTAGTGGGTGTAGCAAAGGCTGCAACGTCATCATCGGTACGTGTCACGGCAACTGTTCACATGGGATCTATGGACACGACTGCTCCAGGTCTTGTCTCTGTGTCTGTCCTTCATGTGAGGAAAAATCCGGAAAATGCCTACAATGTAAACATCCTGGCTATACCTGTAATGACACTTGTCCCGATGGTAATTTTGCGCTACAGTGCGAACAGACGTGTTCTCATGGCTGTGACATCATATGTGACCCGGAAAATGCAGACTGTATGTGCAAGGAACCGTACTATGGGTCAGACTGCACTCTCAAATGTCCGGACAACTGTTTCAACGCCACCTGTGAACAGTTAACCGGGGCCTGCGCCTCGTATGTCGATGATTCCCACGTTAAGAAGAGTCTGCCGACTACAACAAACCCAAGCATATGGATACCTTTCTCGATCGCTGCTCTTCTACCTCATTTTCTGCTTCTCTTGAATTGTGTCATGGCTCAATTCTCAGTATATATCCGTGCTAGTCGTAGCTCATATCTCAGTGGGTGTCTGCGATAGCCATGGCTGATATCTTAGTGGGTGTATGTGCTGGCCAGGGTTCATATCTTTGTGTGTGTCTGTGCTGGCCATGGTTCATATCTTAGTGTATTTCCGTGATAGCCATGGCTCATATCTTAAAGTGTTTCTGTGCTAGACATGGTTCATATCTTGGTGTGTTTCCGTGAAGCTATGGCTCATATCTTAATGTGTTTCTGTGCTGGCTATGGCTCATATCTTAGTGTGTTTCCGTGCTAGCCATGGCTCATATCTTAATGTGTTTCTGTGCTAGACATGGTTCATATCTTGGTGTGTTTCCGTGCTAGCCGTGGCTCATGTCTTAATGTGTTTCTGTGCTAGCCATGGCTCATATCTTAGTGTGTTTCTGTGCTAGCCATGGCTCATATCTTAGCTTGTGTGTATGTGTGTGTGTCTGTGTGTCTGTGTGTGTGTGCTAGCCATGTCTCATATCTTGGTGTGTGTCATGTTAGTCATATCTCATATCCTGGTGTGTCCGTGTTAATTATGTCTCATATCTTTATGTGTGTCTGTGTTTAGTCATATCTCATATCTTAGTGTGTATCTGTGTTAGCCATGTGTCATATCTTTGTGTGTGCATGTCTGGGTTAGTGATATCATATATCTTTGTGTGCTTGTTTATGTTAGTCATATCCTTGTGTGTGCCTGGCTATGTTAGTCACATCTCATATCTTTGTGTGAGTGCGTGTCTATGTCAGTCATATCTCATATATTTGTGTGCATGTCTGTGTTAGTCATGTGTCATATCTTTGCGTGTATGTCTGTGTTAGTCATATCCCATATCTTGATGTGTGTCAGTGTTAGTCATGCCTCGTATCACTGTGTGCATGTCTGTGTTAGTCACATCTCATATCTTTGTGTGTGCGTGTCTGTGTTAGTCACCTCTAGTGACTTAGGCAGATGGTGCTCGTCAACCTTGGAGGGCCGACCATCTAAGGGCAGAATCCCCCTACAGAAAAAACAATCTGCTGCATTGCAGGAAGATAGGGGACAATCAAAGGCTAAGGAAAGCAAACCTGAATAAAATGCTGGCTGAAATCGGATGCACTGGGCCACTGGCGCAGAACACATTGCAACGTTTTAACGGGTGTTCAATCAGAGTGGATCTGGCAGATTAATTATGATGTTCTGTCTGTGGGGGCGACCAACACACTTAACCTGACAGCTGACTTCATGTGAGAGTCTGGATCCTATTCTGATTGAGTCCTGATCGCAGAGAGAGAGAGAGAGAGAGAAACTGTTATCGTCACGCTAATTGGGTTTTTTTTCAGTGTCTTCCTTTCTGTCTTTCTCTATAGTTGGCAGTGTTCTGAGAACTGTTATCGTCACGCTAATTGGGGGGGGGGGGGGGGGGGTTCAGTGTCTCCCTTTCTGTCTTTCTCTATAGTTGGCAGTGTTCTGAGAATTGTTATGTTCATGGCAACGAGTTTGAGTGCTAACAAGATTGTCTATGTGAGTGGTGACAAGATTGTCTATGTGAGTGGTGACAAGATTGTCTATGTGAGTGCTGACAAGATTGTCTATGTGAGTGCTGACAAGATTGTCTATGTGAGTGCTGACAAGATTTTCTATGTGCTGATTAATTCTTTTTCTGAAGATCACATGTTTCCTGTCTAATGTAGTTCCTATAAAAGTTCTTCATCTCATTTCTTTTAACTCGCTGTCCACTTTGCCTACTTTGAATAAACAGCAAATCTGTGTTGGTTCTAGCTACTTCATCTTACTTCCCCAAAATACCAACACGATTGTTAACTACTAGATGATATCGTGTTGGCATTAAACGTCTCTAATTAATTACCAAATATTGAAGATCACAAACACTTTTCACCCACACGAACATTCATATTGTTCAACTCTTGTAAGGCATATGTGCCAACATGGAAACGAGGGATGTAAATCCACTCAAGAAAAGATACTAATTGTGTTTGAAAATAAACGCTTTCGAAGACTCTTAAATATAAAACTGAATAGACCAAAACAAATAAAACTAACTATAAATGAAGAAGCAAATTGAGTATTAAAATATATTTATAGAAGAACGCTGGAAGCACATCGATCATGTGCTCAGAATGGACGAAAAACAACGCCAACGCTAGATACTCCTGTGGACACCGGGTAGCAAAAGAAACACTAAGAAGGACAACTCAAAATGTGTGCCCATTGCTTCGTAATTCGGGCCCGAGAGGAACTTACTAAATAACTAATCGGTATGAGTTGAACGTTGTGTCCATTCTGTAATGAAGCATGTGCTGCCATGTGATACAGCTTTCCTCTCCTGTTTGTGTAGCTTCTGTTGATAGTCCATCAGTTACTGGCGCTTAATAATTTGTTATGGTTATTATTATTCCAAGGCCCCGGTTTCACTAGAAACGAATCCATGATTGTTCAACCGCCCGTGCCAGTGGAATCATCCGAATTAACATGTCATCGAATATCTAAACAAAGAAAGGCAGTTGTAGTACCCATCGTAGCAAACACAGTACTCGTCAAAAGACATAAGGCGTATTATAGCACCGTCAGTGAACGCATCTGAACTGTCCTTCGTCATACGATATCATCATTCATCGTAAGCTTTAGCTTACTGAAAAGTCACCCCTTTAACTAACTAATATTTTCAAGCGTTATATTTTGGTGGTCGTTATCAACTACCGGCTTTGATGCTCTTTGTTCTAGCGTAGTTATTTCATAGTTAATAATCTTCTTTGATAAATTCTTTGAGGGCTAGTAGACTCCTTCTGGTTTGCTATCCCTTTGTTAAAGCAGCAATCTTGCTTCTTATCTTTGTGTTTGAGGAGTTATAAAAGTTCCCATCTCCCATTTGTGTACTTTTGAATATTTTACCATTTTTATTCTGCCGTCTACTTTTGTTTTGCACTTTTCGACAAATGAAATATGTTTTTCAATATTTTCATCTTCTATTCAATATTTATTATCTAATCATTTGAAATGAAAGGATGTTGGAGATTCTTCTTCTACCTTTTAGCTCCCAGTGGAGCATAGGTCTTCAACAAACACTTTCCAAGTCGTTCTGTTTTTTGCAATTCTTTTAAGATCATTCCATGTCTTCCCCATCATCTTCATCTCTGCTTCAATCTGTCTTCTCCAAGAATTCCTTGGTCTTCCTCTTTGTCTTTTCCCCTGGGGATTCCAAAAAAGGGCCTGTTGTGTAATACTCTCAGTTGGTTTCCGTAGTGTGTGTCCTATCCATCGCCATCGTCTTCGCTGTATTTCTTTATCCACTGGTATTTGACCGGTACATTTCCATAATTCCACGTTTGTGACTTTGTCCTGCCATTTCCATCCCTTTATTCTGCGCAAGCATCCATTAATGAAAGTCTGTACCTTCGTGATTGTCAATTTTGTTATTCTCCATGTTTCACAGCCATATAATAGAACCGACTTAACATTGGAGTTGAAAATTTGTATTTTTGTATTTAGCCTAATTTCTTTGGATTTCCATATGTTTCCCAGTGCAATGAAAGCTCCTCTTGCTTTTGATATCCTTATTTTGGTATCGTTTTCTGTTCCTCCCTCTTTATCTATATTACTGCCCAGATATATATAAGATTGTACGTCTAGTAGAGGTATTTCTCCTAGTTTTATTTGGTTATTGCCAACTGCATTAATTCTCATAATGTTGGTCTTATCTCTATTAATCTTTAGTCCTAGCTGTTGTGATCTCTCATCTAATATACTCATTTTATCTTGCATCTGTTGGTGGCTGTGTGATAGGAGAGCTATGTCATCAGCAAAGTCTAAATCATCAAGTTGTTTGGTCAGTGACCACTGGATCCCATTTCTGTTGTTTTGAGTTATTTTCATAATCCAATCTATGGCCAGTAGAAAGAGAAATGGAGACAGAAGGCATCCTTGCCTTACTCCTGTTCTTATTTCAAATGCTTCTGTAAGCTGTCCTTCATGCACCACACTACATTTTGTTCCTTCATACATTGTTTTTATCAGGTTAATAAACTTTATGGGGATTCCATAATGACTCAGCAACTTCCAAAGCATTCTTCTGTCTAAACTATCAAATGTCTGTTCGTAATCTATGAATCCAATATAAAGTGGGGATTTTAGTTCTAAACTTTGATGTTGGAGATTACTGCAGATAAATAAACGAAACCAAAACGACAATTTAAAAATAACTGACTTAAAAAAATCAAACGTGTCTTTAAACTTAATTTAACAAAGGAAAAACACACAAACAAACACACACAAACAAACACACAATTAACCACACCATGCGCTGTAGGTTGTCTTGAACGGTTAGTCATCAAGGAGTTCCTGGAGCAGTAAGAACCTGGAAAACTATAAACCCGAGATATCGAGGGCACCTGACAGACATTCTGATGGTGTCCAGACATTTGATCTTTTCCAAAGCCAACGCACTGTCTACACAGATCGTTCCTATTACATGTTGATTATGATCTGTTCATCTTCCGCCCTCGGGGCATGATTATCCTTCACTCAGACAGACTCAAACCCCCGATCTTTCAAGTTCTCATAAATTATGGGCTTTGTCTCCCATGCAGTCTCACTTTCTGTGAGTAATGTGTCTCTTACAAATTTTGATAAACTCGACTTGTCACGTCTTGGTATTCCCTGGTTTAGTGCTCTCCCAACTAGGTAGGATGCTTATTCATTGCCATGAACACCGGCATGCTCAAGAAAATATTTCTAGGTAAGCCCCATGACAAAGAACTTTCCGAGTTGGATGACTCATTCTCTGCGCAGCAAGCCTCGTTCAATTTTCTGGAACTTGATCCCTACCAGACCGCTGTAAATAGTTTTCGGTAATTTCCGAATCTGCAGCTATGCCGCTGTCCCTAATTTTCGGGAAATGCCTATATAGTACGTGTAAAAATGCGTCATCATCATCATCATGTGCCATACCGGTTGGTGTAGGCGATCATGTCCTTCCACAATCTTCTATCTACAGTGCAACGTATCAGTTCTGTTGTTGACTGTTTTCCATGCCATGACACGAAGCTATCCAGTATTTTCTCTCTTTGTCATCCGCGATCTCTCTTTCCTTTTATTTTGCCAATTGTAACCAAGTATTCCAACTGTCCTCTTCTCATGGTGTGCCCGAAAAATGTTGATTGTTTCTTTCTGATGTTTTTTAGGAGCTGCTTTTTTGTGTTGGCATCTTTGCCAACAATGCGTCACAAACTAAAAATAACCAACCAATCGTGGAGAGTCACATTGATCGCACCTTACATTCGAGTTTCAAGAAGATACCCGATTGTTGCGGAGGTAGTCTCAACTTCCATACTCAGACTGCTGGCTGATGAAATGAATACAGTTCCAAGAAACTGATGAGATGAATACAGTTCCAAGAAATTGATGAAATCAATATAGTTCCCAGAAATTGAAGAAATGAATACAGTTCCAAGAAACTGATGAGATGAATACAGTTCCAAGAAACTGATGAAATCAATATAGTTCCAAGAAATTGAAGAAATGAATACAGTTCCAAGAAATTGAAGAAATGAATACAGCTCCAGTAGATTGATGAAATGAATACAGTTCCAAGAAATTGAAGAAAAGAATACAGTTCCAGTAGATTGAAGAAATGAATACAGTTCCAAGAAATTGATGACATGAATACAGTTCCAAGAAATTGATGGAATGAATACAGTTCCAAGAAATTGAAGAAATGAGTACAGTTCCAAGAAATTGATGAAATGAATACAGTTCCAAGAAATTGAAGAAATGAGTACAGTTCCAAGAAATTGAAGAAATGAATACAGTTCCAAGAAATTGAAGAAATGAGTACAGTTCCGTAGTTCCAAGAGATTGAAGAAATGAATACAGTTCCAAGAAATTGAAGAAATTAATACAGTTCCAAGAGATTGAAGAAATGAATACAGTTCCAATAAATTGATGAAATGAATACAGTTCCAAGAGATTGAAGAAATGAATACAGTTCTAAGAGATTGAAGAAATGAATACAGTTCCAAGAGATTGAAGAAATGAATACAGTTCCAAGAGATTGAAGAAATGAATACAGTTCCAAGAAATTGAAGAAATAAATACAAATTGAAGAGATTAAAAAATGGGTGCAACTTTAGATACGGAAGAAATGGAACAAGAAGTTAGAACAGGACAATAATACAAGAAAAATGAATGGAATATCAGTTAAAAGAAGACATTGAGTCAATAAGGAAATATATAACTTCTTTCCCTGGTGCTCGAAAAACCAAATACTTATTTCCGCTTTTGCTGTTTACATTGAGTTATTTGCGGGTCATTATCATTGCACTCCAAACATGTCCATAGGTGTTCAGATCCCCTCCTCAGCAAGTCCCGCATTGGCCAGCGACTGACGACTTCAGTTCTGAATTGGTTGATAAGTCTTCTTAAGTAGGAAAGCTTGCTGTCGGAGCAACTGAGTTAAGTGCTCTGTGCACACCGTGAGCTGTGCATTTCACCAGTTTTGATCGCGTTTCGATATTCCGATTGCTTATAATGAATAATGAAATCGTATGACGGGGAACAGATGGCTGTGTTCACTTTCTGTGCGGTTTCACCTTTTGTTTTTTGACGTGTGCTGAGATTGCTATGATGGAGACTGCAGCTACCTTTTTTTTTGGAGATGAGATATTAATTCGGAAGATACCGCTGGCACGGGCGTTTGAGCAATTATGGATTTAATTCGTTAGCAGTGATGCTGGGACCTTCCATAGCCATAACCAAAAGTCTTCTAATACACCCACTAAGTTTAAATGTGCGCTCCAAGTGTCTGTTATAAAACGTATTATTCCTTATGTTGTTGATACGTGTTATTGCATGTTTTTGTTAGATAATCGGCAATGAAATAACACAAGTGTGTTAAACGACTGGACGAAAGAAGGCTCGTTCAACAGTGCAAACATTAATCTCAGTGTTGTTCTGTGAGAGATGACATCATGGATACAACGTGACCAACATAATGCTAAAAGCCACTAGACACAAAGCATTGAGCTTCAGCCGATTGGCGAAAAAAGCTGTAGCTTTAATGCCCGTATCAAGATGAATATTTTAGCAGGATAATGGGAGGTTGTGTGAGTGCAGAGCAAGATGATACTTGGATGCGTTGGTTAAATAGGATAATGCAGGCCACACTGATGGTGTCTGAATTTTGCTCTCGTGTCACGGGACTAATCAGATCGTTCCAATTTGTTTTGTTTTTATAGTTTCTTGTTTCGCTCTTTCGCTATTTCTGTCTGTATATGCCTTTGTGCGTGTGTGTGTGTGTGTGTGTGTGCGTGCGTGC
Source organism: Megaustenia siamemsis (assembly GCA_032433765.1). Classification (NCBI taxonomy): domain Eukaryota; kingdom Metazoa; phylum Mollusca; class Gastropoda; order Stylommatophora; family Ariophantidae; genus Megaustenia; species Megaustenia siamemsis. Next base: position 23,206,706 of record JAVIAB010000124.1, read on the forward strand.
GTGCGTGCGTGCGTGTGTGTGTGTGTGTGTGATGTCTGTGAGAGAGAGAGAGGGAGAGAGAAAGAGAGAGAAAGAGAAAGAGAGAGAGAGAGGACCATTTAGCAAAATTCTAAGCGGTGGAGAGTTGGGAGAGATGTCGCTTTTCTTGTCGAAAACCAGGATTCGCAACTCGCCATCCTGTCTACACAGCCATCAATAACTGGACCCTGGCAGTGAAGATAAAGCAACAGGAGAGTGAACTCGTTCGCCCTCTCACTAAAGCTGTACTCAAGAAAAGTGGAAACTTTAAACTCCAAACTTATGGTAGTAATACAGTGTGAAATCTTTAACTCTATGTGATACTTTCATTCTGTGATATCTTCTAAGCTATTCTATAACTTTAAACATTGTGTGGTACATGTAACGTGATTTGCTACCTTTAACGCTATGCAATGCTTTCAACGATATGTCATATAAAGGATATCTTTAACTTTATGTGTGGTACCATTAATTCTATGTGAAACATTTATCTGTGTGATAACGTGACGTGATACCTTTCTGTGTGGTATCCTTAACGCCATTTAATACATTCCTTCAACTCTTGTGTTATACGATAGACGCTGTGTAATACATTTAACGTTGTATGATAACTTCCTTCAATGCAATGCGGTTCCTTTAACGCAAGGTGATACCTTTAACGGTATGTGATAACTTTATTCAACCCAATGTGATATCCTAAGCGATATGTGATACCTTTAACGCTGCGTCATTCCTTTAAAGAGCACGAGCCAGACGACCTGAGGTTGCAACGGCAGAGTCAGCAAACCCCAGCTGCTCAAGACCTCACTTGTTTCCCAGCCTGACTCCTTAGTTACAATGTTAATTAAGACAGACTGCCTAGCGAGATTAGGACAGTTACAGACTTCGCAGTGATGAGGTTGGTTGATACAGATGTCCTAGTTGGGCAAGTTGGTTGATACAGATGTCCTAGTTGAGCACGTTGGTTGATAAAGATGACCTAGTTGAGCAAGTTGGTTGATAAAGATGACCTAGTTGAGCAAGTTTGTTGATAAAGATGACCTAGTTGGGCAAGTTGGTTGATACAGATGTCCTAGTTGAGCAAGTTGGTTGATAAAGATGACCTAGTTGAGCAAGTTGGTTGATAAAGATGACCTAGTTGGGCAAGTTGGTTGATACATATGTCCTAGTTGGGCAAGTTGGTTGATAAAGATGACCTAGTTGGGCAAGTTGGTTGATACAGATGTCCTAGTTGGGCAAGTTGATTGATAAAGATGACCTAGTTGGGCAAGTTGGTTGATACAGATGTCCTAGTTGAGCAAGTTGGTTGATAAAGATGACCTAGTTGAGCAAGTTGGTTGATAAAGATGTCCTAGTTGAGCAAGTTGGTTGATAAAGATGGTCTAGTTGGGCAAGTTGGTTGATACAGATGACCTAGTTGGGCAAGTTGGTTGATACAGATGTCCTAGTTGGGCAAGTTGGTTGATAAAGATGACCTAGTTGGGCAAGTTGGTTGATACAGATGACCTAGTTGGGCAAGTTGGTTGATATACAAGTCCTAGTTGGTAAGTAGGTTGATATAGAAGTCCTAGTTTGACAAGCTTGTTAATAAAAAAGTCCTAGTTGGACAAGCTGGTTGATATAGAAGTCCTAGTTGGACAAGCTGGTTGATATAGAAGTCCTAGTTGGACAAGCTGGTTGATATAGAAGTCCTAGTTGGACAAGCTGGTTGATATAGAAGTCCTAGATAGACAAACTGGTTGATATAGAGGTCCTAGTTGGACAAGCTGGTTGATATAGAAGTCCTAGATAGACAAGCTGGTTAATATAGAAGTCCTAGATAGACAACCTGGTTGATGTTGAAGTTTTAGTTGGATAAGCTGGTTGATGTTGAAGTTTTAGTTGGATAAGCTGGTTGATGTTGAAGTTTTAGTTGGATAAGCTAGTTAATGTTGAAGTTTTAGTTGGATAAGCTGGTTGATGTTGAAGTTTTAGTTGGATAAGCTGGTTGATGTTGAAGTTTTAGTTGGATAAGCTGGTTGATGTTGAAGTTTTAGTTGGATAAGCTAGTTAATGTTGAAGTTTTAGTTGGATAAGCTGGATGATGTTGAAGTTTTAGTTGGATAAGCTGGTTGATGTTGAAGTTTTAGTTGGATAAGCTGGTTGATGTTGAAGTTTTAGTTGGATAAGCTGGTTGATGTTGAAGTTTTAGTTGGATAAGCTGGTTGATGTTGAAGTTTTAGTTGGATAAGCTGGTTGATGTTGAAGTTTTAGTTGGATAAGCTGGTTGAACCAAAAGTTGGGCAAATTTGTGGTAACCACTCGAGCACACCCAAATCAAGAACAATGATTTTATAATGTTACGTACTTTACTTATACATCACGTGTACGACCGATGATTAATGAACTTAAATAATCACAATTCCTAGTCCGTGATTGTTGCCTACATCTAGACATTGTTGTGTTGTGATCTTTGTAAACTCTGTATCATAAAATATTTAGCTGTATCTCTCAGGAATGATATGACTCTGAAGAAAACAAACACGACACCAGCATCAGACCCTAATAATGTAGTCCATGATAAATATGTGATGAAGACGGATACACTGGACCGCAAGACACGAAATACAATGCAATTCACAAGAAGACGAACGAAGATGAAAAATAGGAAGTTTGAGAAAGTGGCACAAACTAATTTTGATATAGCGATGCTTTTACAATGAGGACATAAAGAGATATCACAGGCTTTTGAAATGTATAAATACCCGAATCGTTGCTGAGTATAAGAATGTATTAGCTCCTTAAAACACGTCAATATATTGCTGGGTCCAAATTCTCTTAGTTGTCCGGACTTTGGAGATATATCTGTGATTGCAAGCCACCTTGGCCATATTTTCCATTATCGAATTCCCCTCCTGACGGCCCTTAGCTACAGTTGTGTCCACGGCCAGTCTTTACAATGATCCAATCTCAGTAACCAGATTTCTTAGACAGGATGCCAAAATTGAGATTTAGGCCAACGAGCACATATAATTTTTGGTTACAACTGACAGGTCTATTTATATATAAACGTTGGTCTGAATTGTCCTCGCTCGCAATTCTTGTATTTTGATTTTGATTTGTTCTGTTTTTATTTCATTTTGTGTAATCATTTCTTTAGAATTGTATTACATTTGTGTGCCTCTCTTAACTCTTCAGCTTCGGATTTAATTTGTTTGTTTGGCAGAGTTGCCGGACTGGACATTGTGAGCTATCAAAGGTCATCAAGTTCAAACTTGAAAGCACGTCTCTAACGCTATTCCAAGCATGTCCCTAACGCTACTCCAAGAACGTCTCTAATGCTACTCCAAGCACATCTTTAACGCTACTTCAAGCTCGTTCCTAGCGCTACTTCAATCACGTTTCTAACGCTACTTCAAGCTCGTTTCTAACGCTACTTCAAGCACGTTTCTAACGCTACTTCAAGCTCGTTTCTAGCGCTACTTCAAGCTCATTTCTAACGCTACTTCAAGCTCGTTTCTAACGCTATTTCAAGCTCGTCTCTAACGCTACTTCAAGCTCGTTTCTAACGCTATTTCAAGCTCGTCTCTAACGCTACTTCAAGCTCATCTCTAACGCTACTTCAAGCTCGTCTCTAACGCTACTTCAAGCTCATCTCTAACGCTACTTCAAGCTCGTTTCTAACGCTACTTCAAGCTCATCTCTAACGCTACTTCAAGTTCGTTTCTAACGCTACTTCAAGCTTGTCTCTAACGCTACTTCAAGTTCGTCTCTAACGCTACTTCAAGTTCGTCTCTAACGCTACTTCAAGCTCATCTCTAACGCTACTTCAAGCTCGTTTCTAACGCTACTTCAAGCTCATCTCTAACGCTACTTCAAGCTCATCTCTAACGCTACTTCAAGTTCGTTTCTAACGCTACTTCAAGTTCGTCTCTAACGCTACTTCAAGTTCGTCTCTAACGCTACTTCAAGTTCGTCTCTAACGCTACTTCAAGTTCATCTCTAACGCTACTTCAAGTTCGTCTCTAACGCTACTTCAAGCTCGTCTCTAACGCTACTTCAAGTTCGTCTCTAACGCTACTTCAAGTTCGTCTCTAACGCTACTCCTAGCAGCAAGATTAAGCACAAATAGAAAACCATAATCAAGCTCGGGAAATCGGGTGTGAAAAAAAAGTAGTAAAGTGTCCCTGTCACGCCAAGTGACGTATAGGGAATATGGTGTTAGTGACAATATATTTTACAGACCTTCGGCACATGATTTTTGGGGTAATGTGGTCGGTATTACGCCCGTGCCGCTTTACTTTCCCAGAAAAAAACCCGGTACCCATTAAAGACTGGGTGAACCCAGAAGCCATTGTTTGGGATCGAACCCTACCTATTGTACTTTGTAGTTCAGTTCACTAACCACTGAGCTATCGAGGCTCCCAAATCGGGTGTAGTTACAGCAAAATAACAAAAGATTTGATATTTCAGCATTTCTTCACTTAATTCTTCTCTAGATTAGAAAATGTGCAACAAGTCTATGTCAATAGAAATGAGAAAGGTAGTTCATCTGTACTTTATATAACCAATTTTGACCTATGGAAGCGAATAATGGACTTTAGATAAATAAATGAAAAGACAATTAGTGGTCATAGAAATTGGATTTATCAGAAGAACGTTGAAAGTTCCCTGGACAACTACGAAGAACAATGAGGAAATTATCAAAATGGTTAACACAAAAAGGAAGCTCACAAAAAAACATCAGAAAGAAACAATCGCAATTTTTCGGGCACATCATGAGAAGAGGAGAGTTGGAATATTTGATTACAACTGGCAAAGTACAAGAAAATAGAGATCGCGGACGACAAAGAGAGAAAATACTAGATAGCTTGGTGTTATTGCATGGAAAACAGTAAACAACAGAATTGATACGATGCACGGTGGATAGAATGTTGTGGAAGGATATGATCACCTACGTCAACCGGTATGGCACATGATGATGATGATATTAGAGAAGACTTACAGAAAATGCAAAGACTATAATATATAATAGTCAAAACGTTGGCTTGTGTTATCTTGTGTTATCCAGCAACGCTGAGACGTCATACATTTCTTTGTTTTATTGAATAACCAAGCAGTCTCCTTCTGGGTTGGTGTTTCATATTTGAGTTTATTGCTCTCTCGGGATCCAATATTTAAATCTGGTGCAAACACAGTTGCCAAACAGCAGCTGGAGAATGAAGATAACAATGACAAATGCCGGGACTTTGTGAGCAGTAGATTACCAATAATTCCCCTAAACTTGGTCTTGTCGTCTGGAAGTCGAAGACTGTGCTGGAGTCATGCCAGAGATTCATTTCATTAACATTGCCTTAGATAAGTGTTTGCGGACAATGAAGGCTTTATTTGTGGATATTCTTTCGTGTATCAATCAAATCAATGATTTATCGATCTATTGTTTACGCTCTTACATCACGCCTGTCCCTTGTTTTGTAAGCGTGTAGGTCGGTCTGTGCTGAGTTGTGCATTTTGCCATGTATATCGTCTTTACTTACGCATAACAAATATACACCAGAAGCGTACAGAAAGTAAAATTAACACAAGTAGTAACGATCTTGTGAGAACAGTGAATCGGGGAATTATAAGAATAGATTAACAGATGTAATGACGATCTTGTCAGAACAGTGAATCGGGGAATTATAAGAATAGATTAACAGGTGTAATGACGATCTTGTCAGAGCAGTGAATAGGGGAATTATAAGAATATATTAACAGATGTAATGACGATCTTGTCAGAACAGTGAATCGGGGAATTATAAGAATAGATTAACAGATGTAATGACGATCTTGTCAGAACAGTGAATCGGGGAATTATAAGAATAGATTAATAGATGTAATGACGATCTTGTCAGAGCAGTGAATCGGGGAATTATAAGAATAGATTAACAGATGTAATGACGATCTTGTCCGAACAGTGAATCGGGGAATTATAAGAATAGATTAATAGATGTAATGACGATCTTGTCAGAGCAGTGAATCGGGGAATTATAAGAATAGATTAATAGATGTAATGATGATCTTGTCAGAGCAGTGAATCGGGGAATCGTGAGAGTAGATGGAAAAATACAAGGTAAAAGAGGCAGACCAAGACTTACATGGACGAGTAACATCAAAATATGGACAAGTCAACCTATTTAAACCTACACATTCAAAGCAAGAAACAGAGTGGAATGACGCTCCATGGTAGCCAATCTTCGATGCCGACCCGGCACTTAATGCCAATGATGATAAATGTCCTAAAGGTTAGTATGGACAGTACGTTATAATAAGGGGCGGATAATTATCTGGCCAGGAAGTTAAAACAGGGGGCGAACAATTATCTGGCCAGGGAGTTAAAACAGGGGGCGGACAATTATCTGGCCATGAAGTTAAAACAGGGGGCGAACAATTATCTGGCCAGGAAGTTAAAACAGGGGGCGGACAATTATCTGGCCAGGGAGTTAAAACAGGGGGCGGACAATTATCTGGCCAGGGAGTTAAAACAGGGGGCGGACAATTATCTGGCCAGGAAGTTAAAACAGGGGGCGAACAATTATCTGGCCAGGAAGTTAAAACAGGGGGCGGACAATTATCTGGCCAGGAAGTTAAAACAGGGGGCGGACAATTATATATACGCACTTGAGGCTCTAAACAACTGATTGTTTTAACGGAAATTATTAATATATTTTAAGTGTCTTGTCATTGTTCACACCACATCCAATTATTGCAGTCGAACTATAGCTGTTTGTGTTCCCGCAGCCTCCAAGGAGTGGTTAAACCAGATTTACGTTAACTGAAATAGGAGAATTGAAATATGTTCTTCATGCGTGCTTGACCAGCTAATTCAAACTGTTCTTCCAGACATTACAGAAATCGTCATTAGATATAAGACAAAGGTGGGGGCCTCGGTTGCTTAGTTGGGAAAACCACCCTACAGGGCAGTCGACTTTCGGACAACCCGCTGGAAGTAGTGTGAGTTGTACTCGTGGTTGGAATTTAAAAAAAAATACCACTGCGGTCGACCCAGCCGCTGGGAGAAATGGGTACCAGGGAAGTAGTACTCTGGGAAGGTGAGGAATACCGCCTCGCATCGTGAGTTTCGATGCTTGAAGCGACACTGTCCAGAAGTCTTCGATCACTTCTGGATAGGTGTCCGAGCACATATAGGTGAAGACTCGCGTGCTAAGACGCCGATTCAAGTCTCGCGTGCTAAGTCGCCGATTACCTCTCCTTTACCTTACCTTTACCTAGAGGTCCTCTCCTTTACCTTACCTTTACCTAGAGGTACTCTCCTTTACCTTACCTTTACCTAGAGGTCCTCTCCTTTACCTTACCTTTACCGAGAGGTACTCTCCTTTATCCTTATCTTTACCTAGAGGTCCTCTTCTTTACCTTACCTTTACCTAGAGGTCCTCTCCTTTACCTTACCTTTACCTAGAGGTCCTCTCCTTTACCTTACCTTTACCTAGACAAAGGTTTTATTTTAAAAAATGCATTTTAAAAAAAAGTTTAATTAAATTGTGTAACTAGAACCCTACCATTATGTGACCGCAGAAGGTGACCGATAAGTGTACAGACATCAGCCAACATTAGCATTGTCTTGCTTTTTTTCTACTCTACTGTTGATGTTTAGGCGTTCACAATAATGATTTTAAAATAATAATTTTCTGACACTTGATCTGTCCAGAACGGTTTTAATAGAAAACGACTTCGGTTCTTCCTTGTGCTACATTTTAATCTACAATACACTAAGGAGATCAGTAACATATTCTCTTTTGTCGCAAAGTTAATGCCATAAATAGCAGCATCCGAGGCACTTTCACTAAACCATTTCAGTTTTACTATCGGTGTTATAATTGCCGTTTGCGTCTGTTACTTTCACATAAGTTTTATAAGTTTAGATTCCGTCTGTTATTTTCACCACAGTGTTATAACTCCTGTTGCCGTCTGTTATTTTCCCAATCTTATTATAATTTTCTATACCTCAACCGTTACTTTCACATCAGTATTACAAATTTCGATTCCGTCTGTTGCTTTCACCATTTGTGTTATAATTTTCACCTCCGTCTGTCAGTTTCACAATCTGTATTATAGTTTTCGATTCTGACTTATCTTCACCATGTGTTATAAATTTCCCCTCCGTTCGTTATTCATCGCGCAGAACTGGAAGATTGTAATTGTAACACGGTTCCACACAAACAAACCACAAAAGCACCCCAAAATATAGAAAGCCTCACAAATAAATTAAGGAAAAGGGTGTTCAAGAAAGAACGCTCCCATGGTGTCAAGCAATCTATGTATATCCCTGTTTATGCCAGGTTTTCGTGAATCTGAAAAAAATATGGTCGCTCACGGTTCCATACACACAAACCACAATAAAACACTCCAAAATATAGAAAGCCTCACAAATAAATTAACGAAAAGAGTGTTCAAGAAAGAACGCTCCCATGGTGTCAAGCAATCTATGTCCATCCCTGTTTATACCAGGTTTTCGTGAATCTGAAAAATATTGTCGCTCATCGCCGCTTTGGGAAAAGTAGTAGGAAACCGGAACCGTTACTATCCCGCAAGGAATAATTATCTGAAGATAAAGTGGAATAGAACAGATATTTAGTCGGGAATTCTCGAAGATAATGTGGGAATGTATTATCTGGGCCTGACTTCTATTCCTCTTGGAGCAATTTCTGACGAGACAGGATACAATAAGACTTGTTTAGTATAACGCGTTTATTTTCTCTGTGAAACAAAGTATTGATCATGTGTAGATGAAATCAATGACAATGTTGAGAATATAGCAGTGGTTAGTTTATAGATAAAAGTAATTGCAATCCCAATTTTGAACTACCAATGCCAGACCTGGGCTATAGATGCAAGAACAATAAGAAAAATAACATCTACTGAGATGAAATGTGTTAGATAAATGACAGGAAACAGCATGAGAGATAAGTTCGGAAAACTGAGAAAAAAAAGAAAGGAATGATCCCGCCATAGAAATATCAAGAAAAAACAGATAAAATTGTTTTACCTCGCGACAAGGCAGAAATATCAAAACAAAACACAACGAGCCTTCAATAAACGTTCCGAGAACACCAGACCCAAGGGCCGACCCAGAAAAAGCTATATTGGTATTAGAAACACTAGGAAACATAACAGAAGCTGGGGCGAACAGAAGAGCAAAATACATCAAATTATATCTCCCCCTCGACGCTGAAAGGCAAATGAAGAAAGATAGTGCAGGAAGGAAAGAAAAAGATGAAGAATAATTGTACTGTTGAGCATATAACATTAATTAGTTTGTAGATGTTAATTAATCGAGACGTCAATAACAATGGATTACGTCACTATGCCCCTTCTTTTATGGACTCCTTAAAGACAACAATAAACGTTCAAATCTTGTCTCATTGCACGTTGGTCGAGAACATTTAGCTTTGTCATCACTATTTGATAAGGCCTTTAAATTGTGTGTGCGTGTGGATCTATTGAACTTGTCATTAAAGAGCCCAAGAACATGAAAGACCAGCTCATGAACTTCCTTCTTGTAAAAGAACATCAATAGTGGGAACTTTCAAAACTTGACAGAATCTTGCAAAAAGGTGTTGCTGAAATGTAAACCCCGACTTTCAAGCGTCACGTATTGGATTACGTCTACGGCATTCGTATTTCATTATGGGTAGTATCTTACATTGCTGACTCTTAGTGTAATGGTCGAGGTTAAATGTTTGGTGGTTCAACATTTTATTTTTGTGTGCATCATCATTATCATCATGTGCCATACTGGTTGGCCTCCCACAAATTGCCATCCTTAGTGCATCGAAACAATTCTGCTGTTGACTGCCTTCCATGCCATGACACCAAGCTATCTAATATATTCTCTTTTTGTCGTCGCGATCTTGTACTCTTGTACTCTCTCTCTTTCTCTCTCTCTCTCTCTCTCTCTCTCTCTCCCTGTTAATTGGAAGTTGTAACTAAATAGCCAAACTTTTCTCTTCTCATGGTGCACCCGAAAAATGTTGATTGTTTCTTACTGATGTTGTTTTTTAAGACCTCCTTTTGATAACTGTTTCGTTGGTCTTTTTAGATTTATATACAGGACATCATTAAACTATTCATCTAATTAAATGTGTGTGGTGATAATCTGTTAGACAGTCTAGCAAATTATGGCAATATTTAAACAACGATAAAACCAGGTTTTGTTTTCACTTTACATCGAAAATACTCTGTGATCAATAGTAGACAAAAATGGAATTGAAGTCAACGGTCACAACATAAACAATTTGCGATATGCGGATGGCACAGTCTTAATAGCAGAGACAGAGAATTAACTACAAGAAATGATAGAATTAATAGCAAGAGAAAGCGGCCAGAAAGGTCGTAATCTTAGTAATAAGAAAACAGAAGTAATGGTCATATCGAAGAAACAATCATCACCATCATGCAGCATAAAGATAAATAGGACAAATGTGAAACAAATGCAACGCGTCAACTACGTGGGCATAATAATAACATCAGATGAATGATGCAAAACAGAAATAAAAATCAGTATAGTTCAAGCGAAAATAGAATTACAGAAAATGAACAACGTCTTATGCAACAAATATATGTCAATATAATTGATAAAGAGAGTTTATCTGTGCTTTATATGGCCAATTCAGCGAATCATGGACATTAGACAAACAAATGAAAAGACAATTAGAGGCAACAGAGATGGGATTTTTCAGAAGAATGTTGAATGTTCTCTGGACTAAAAAGACCAAAGAGGAAATTCTCAAAGTGGTCAACACAAAAAGGGAGTTCATAAAAAAGACAGTAGAAAGAAACAACCGACATTTTTCGGGCACATCATGGAAAGAGGAAAGTTGGAATACTTGGTTACAACTGGAAGAATACAAGGAAAGAGAAATTGCGAACGACAAAGAGAGAAGACACTAGATAGCTTGTGTCAGGGCATGGAAAACAGTAAACAACAGAATTGATACGATGCACCGTGGATAGAAGATTATGGAAGGACATGATTGCCTATGCCAACCGGTATGGCACGTGATGATGATGAAAACCTGATACTTTTTATTTTTTAAAAAATGGAAGACTATCAGGACTGAAAGTGGTCAGCGACTACATAAAGTTTGTTAAGTTTTAGTGACAGAACAAAGAACACAATTTTTGGGAAGACATTTTATTGCACTGTACTTCACTGCGATCGTATCATACATATTTCTTCTGAAAAGTTATCGTAAGCATCCAATTTATCCTACATGCTTTTCAATAATATGATTTAACGATTAATATATACAATAATGGAGTTTTAAACCCAGGACTTTCTTGTCCAGAGACTGTAGTCTTATCTTAAGACCATCCAGCGCCTAGTCGTGTATTTGCGTTCGCAACAGATGATAACACTGGGTTATATATCGCACTCAGATTAAATAAACACGCTGTGTTATCACAGTCAGATTCAATAAACACGCTGTGTTATCACAGTCAGATTAAATAAACACACAGTGTTATCACAGTCAGATTAAATAAACACACAGTGTTATCACAGTCAGATTAAATAAACACGCAGTGTTATCACACTACAGAATAAATACATGAGCCGAAGTTCATTTCTATTCTCCTGGAGAGTATGAAATCCTTGATGTACTTTTCTTTACTTAATGGTGTCAGAAGAATGACAGGAAACAGCTTAAGGGACAGAGTAAGAAACACTGACCTGAGGAAGAAACTCGAAATTGAACCAGCCATCGAATACATTAAGAAACAACAGATAAATTGGTTCGGCCACATAACAAGACAAAAAGAACTAACAATGACTCAAAGAGCCTTAAATACACGCTACGAAAACGCCAGATTAAGAGGAAGACCAAGAAAGAGATGGATAAAGGGAATACTAGAGTCACTAGGAGGGATAACATCAGAAGAGGCCAACAGAAGAGCAAAGAATCGCAGATTGTTTCTCCCCTCGACGCCAACGGTAGCAGAGGAAGGATAGAAGCAGAAGAAGGAGAAGAAGAAGTAGAGGAAGAAGAAAGAAGAATGGTGTCATTTTGTAACTAAGTCGTGACAACTGGTTACTGATTTTCAATACGTTCCTTAAAAAACTTACAAAATGTACACACCCACCACCGCGATACCTTTCCTTTACCTAAGCCAATAATAAAGACAAATTACATTATTTTTACTTCGCAGATTTTGTAAATATAAAAAAAAAATATAACAGCTGTCGTCTAAGAGTATAATCATCTAACTTTTTCAAGGCGCCATAATTAAAATTATGTACACCATACGCCCACATTTCCACGATCCCACACTAAATCTTATACTAAAGACAAAGCTACAACACCCTTTTATCTCACAGTATTGACAAAGGTATAAACGACTGCTATTGCTAAAGTGTTAAATTATCAAAGACAATTATCTTCACCGTTTGGCACGATCAAAGATTTGGTGATACTGTAAAGCAAACAGTTATTGCTTAACAAAATTATTGGGAATGTATACATGTGACATGTCCCTTACCTTTATTGACCGAAGTGTATTGTAATTTTTAGTCCATCTCGCTTGCCGTTCAAAATTGTTTGGCGGGCCAATTTTGGCTCGCGGGCCGTAGAACGCCCACTCCTGTTTAGACAATGGTGAATCTTGATCTGAAATTACTTAGAGTGATGGGGCATTGATGAATCTCTTGAACAATCTGTGGGTCGTTTCTAGCAGCCCGAGAAATGTGTATATTATTAGCAGCCTAAGAAAACTGTGAATCTATTTAACAGCTTGTGAAATGTGTTAATCTATTTAACAGCTTGTGAAATGTGTTAATCTATTTAACAGCTTGTGAAATGTGTTATTCTATTTCACAGTTTGTGAAATGTGTGAATCTATTTGATAGTTTGAGAAATGTGTGAATCTATTTGCTAGTTTCAGAAATGTGTGAATCTATTTAAAAATTTGAGATAGTGTGAATCTATTTAACAACCCTACATGCATGTGAATTCATTGAACAGTTTGAGATATTGTGAATCTATTTGCAAGTTCCAGAAATGTGTGAATCTTTTTAACAACCCTACATGCGTGTGAATCTATTTAACAGTATAAAAAATATATGAAAACCATTAATAGCCCGAAAAAAGTGTGAAACTCTTTAACAGATTGAGAAGTATGTGCATCTATTTCACAGTCTGAAAAGTTTATGAATCTAATTAACATTAATTGGTAGTGTGTGAATCTGTTTGACAGTCCATAAGTTTGTGCGTGTTTGAGTCTGTAGTTATACAACGAATGTTAGATATTCATATTGCCCCTTCATTACTTTGTGTGTTTGATCAGAATTATCTAACTTCAAATTACATGCTCTCTAATGCCATCGAATCAGAACTGTAAAATTTAATTTTAATGTGCCATAAAAAAAAAGAAGTAAAGAGCCCCGTCACGCCAACTGGGGTGTAGGGAATATGGTGTTAGTGACCATCATTTTTACAGACCTTCGGCACATGATTTTTGGGGTAATGTGGTCGGTATTACGCCCGTGCCGCTTTACTTTCCCAGAAAAAATTCGGTACCCATTTAAGGCTGGATGAACCCGGAAGCCGTCGATCAGGATCGAACCCAACTCTAGTCCTTTGTAGTCCATTTCATTTATCACTGAGCTGTCGCGGCTCAACGTGCCATAGTATCAATTAAATTAAAACTGCAATATGAAGTCAGTTCTATTATATGGCTGTAAAACACGGAGAGCAACAGAAATGGCAATCATGAAAATATAGGCTTACATTAGTGGATGCTTGCGCAGAATAAAAGGATGATGGTAAGGGCAAAAATCACTAACGTAAAATTATGGAAAAGTACCAGTGGACAAAGAAATACATCGAAGGCGATGGTCCTGGAAAGGACACACTGTGAGAGCCAACTGAGTAACGAAAGACCCTTTTTTGGAATTCCCATGGGAAAAGACAAAGAGGAAGACAAAATATTCTTGGAGAAGACAGATGGAAGCTGAGATCAAGATGATGGAGAAGACATAGAATGATCTTAAAGCATGGCAAGAAACAGAACGGACTGGAAAGTGTTTATTGAAGACATATGCTCCACAGGGAGTTGAAGGGAAAATGAAGAAGAGATAGTATCAATTACATTAAACTAAAGAGATTTGTTGCTGAAGATAAAGAAACAACGTTATGAGGTGAGGACACACATGTAAACGTTTAAAATGTTAGAAAGTTAGTTCACATGTAAAGAGTTTACATTATTCATTAAGATGGTTATTGTGTTTCGTTTCTGTGCTGCTAACGACCATTAACACGGTTTCTAGCAGTTACTTCCAGGATGTGGACACTAACAAAGCACGACAATTAGAAAGTAGGGACACGTAACACATGACTGCTGTCTGTGAAAGGTGTATCCGAATAATCTTCCAGCACTTCACTAATTACGTTCTTGTCTTTCTTATTTTCGGGTCGTTCGAGCAAAGAAAACCTCAAAATTCACTACCGCAGTCTAGTTAACGCGAGAAACGACGTAACAAAAATGATTATCTTTAAAAGTAAGACTCCGTTCAAAGTGCAGATATTTCATGTCCTGTTTGTATGGACAGACGCATAGCCAGAATATGAAGTGGAGAATAAACCAAACTCCCTCGGGGGAGTGAAATAAAATGAGGTACTTCATATATTTAAAATTTTTTAATCGGAAGTGGAAAACGTTATACAAACAATTAAAAAGGGTAAAGCAGCAGGACCTGACAACATGCAGTGAGGGATGATAAAGGCACTAGAAGATTTTGGCATTGAAGTGATTAGAGACATATGCAACGACATATACCATACAGGAAACATACCAAATAAACTAAAAACATCAACTTTCATTGCATTGCCTAAAAAGAATGGTGCAGTTGAATGCAGTGACTTTAGAACAATAAGTCTAATGAGCCATGTTACAAAAATCTTGCTTAAATTTATACAAGGAAGTGTTCAGAATAAAATCAATATTGAATTAGAAGAACAACAATTTGGATTTAGGAACAACAGTAGGACAAAATAACTCATCATATTCTGCATGAGGACATTAATTGAAAAGTACACAGAAGTAAACACCAATATACGCCTGCTCTATAGGTTATACCAAAGCCTTTGATAGAATACACCATATACAACTTATAGATACTGTATTACTAGCAGATAATTCTTACGATCTATAACAAGCACTAAATGAAATAAACATGACAAGCAAAGAAAAAGTGGATTATATATGAATATCATAAAGACTAAAACTATGATCATAAACAAAGATAATACTCAAAACATGCAAATGCAAATATCAAAATTGAAAGCAATAGACCTGGAGACAGTTCAGAACTACAACTACGTTGGACATATTATATCCAGTGATGGAAAATGTAAAACTGAAATAAACAAAAGAATAGGAATGGCAAAAAGTAATTTCAATGCCATGAAAAATATACTAACATCAAAACAAATAACACCAGGGCGAAAAGGTTATATCTTCTCAAAAGTTCTATTTTGTGCAGAAACAAGATAATAGAATAGAAAATTGAAACCTTTGAAATGTGGATTTACAGAAGAATAGGATGGATAGAAAAGAAAACAAACGATGAAGTCTTAAAACAACTAAACATAAAAAGAGAACTAACAAACACAATTAAAAAAACACTAATTTAGATTTTTGGAGTCAGTTACATACACTTTTTAAAAGACAAAACAGCCTACTAAAAGTAATTCCCGAAGAGGAAAATACAACGTAAAAAAGGCATAGGCAGACCATGACTAACATGGACGAGTAACATCAAAATCTGGACAACTCAGCTTATGACAACCTGCACCATCAAAGCGAGAGACTGAGCGGAATAGCGCTCCGTGGCAGCCAACCTTTGATGCGGAGACGGCACTCAATAATGACGGTGAAGTGAAACAGCAAGAATGAAGAACTGAGTGGTTAGAGTAAAAAACAAAAAGATGGTTAAATTAAAAAAAATATAAAAAGTGAGGAAATATTGAAGTTGATTTTTATTCATTGCTAGGCAGGCACTTGATGTCTGCTGTTAAATCTTAGAGCATGGACATCGATGTAGCGACAACTGAGGCGATATTTCTGGTTATTTTGTGAGCTCTGTTAGGAAGTTAGATCTGACCTCGTCTTCTCATATATTCATCATCATCATCATCATCATCATGTACCCTGCCGGTTGGCGTAGGCGATCATGTCCCTCCACAATCTTCTATCTACAGTGCATCGTATCAGTTCTGTTGTTGACTGTTTTCCATGCCATGACACCAAGCTATCCAGTACTTTCTCTCTTTGTCGTCCGCGATCTCTCTTTCCTTTTATTTTGCCAGTTGTAAACAAGTATTCCAACTTTCCTCTTCTCATGATGTGCCCGAAAAATGTTGATTGCTTCTTTCTTATGTTTTTTAAGAGCCCCCTTTTTGTGTTGGCCTTCTCATGTATTAGGTTATCAATATCTACGTATCTGATATTTCACCCCGGAGCCAGGTTGATCATCACTTCGTTACTCTATCCATCTGGTTACCTCAACTGGGAGGTAAAGTGGTGGAACTTATACCGCTGACTCTATCGTAGCGACTACATGACGCCTAGCATGGGTTTCATAATCTAACACTGGTAGCGTCTACATGTCGCTTAGCCTAGGCTTCCTACGCTGACTCTGTCGTAGCAATACATGACTCCTAGCATTGGCTCCCTAAGCTGACTCTGTTGTAGCGACTACATATAGCCTTAGCTGGGGTCCCTAAGCTGACTCTGTTGTAGCGACTACATGTAGCCTTGGCTGGGGTCCCTAAGATGACTATGTTGTAGCGACTACATGTAGCCTTGGCTGGGCTCCCTAAGCTGACTCTGTTGTAGCGACTACATGTAGCCTAGGCTGGGCTCCCTAAACTGACTCTGTTGTAGCGACTACATGTAGCCTTAGCTGGGCTCCCTAAGCTGACTTTGTTGTAGCGACTACATTTACCCTTGGCTGGGCTCCCTAAGCTGACTCTATTGTAGCGACTACATGGAGCCTTAGCTGGGCTCCCTAAGCTGACTCTGTTATAGCGACTACATGTAGCCTTAGCTGGGCTCCCTAAGCTGACCCTGTTGTAGCGACAACATGTAGCCTTAGCTGGGCTCCCTAAGTTGACTCTGTTGTAGCGACTACATGTAGCCTTGGCTGGGCTCCAAAAGCTGACTCTGTTGTAGCGACTACATGTAGCCTTAGCTGGGCTCCCTAAGCTGACTCTGTTGTAGCGACTACATGTAGCCTTGGCTGGGCTCTCTAAGTTGACTCTGTTGTAGTGACTACATGTAGCCTTAGCTGGGCTCCCTAAGCTGACTCTGTTGTTGCGACTACATATCGCCTAGCAAGAGCTTCCTACGCTGACTCTGTTGTAGCGACTACATGTAGCCTTGGCAAGGCTCCCTAAACTGACTCTGTTGTAGCGACTACATGTAGCCTTGGCTGGGCTCCCTAAGCTGACTGTATTGTAGCCACTACATATCGCCTAGCATTGGCTCCCTAAGCTGACTCTGTTGTAGCGACTACATGTAGCCTTGGCTGGACTCCCTAAGCTGACTCTATTGTAGCGACTACATGGCGCCTAGCATTGGCTCACTAAGCTGACTCTGTTGTAACGACTACATGTAGCCTTGGCTGGGGTCCCTAAGCTGACTCTGTTGTAGCGACTACATGTAGCCTTGGCTGGGCTCCCTAAGCTGACTCTGTTGTAGCGACTACATGTAGCCTTAGCTGGGATCCCTAAGCTGACTCTGTTGTAGCGACTACATGTAGCCTTACCTGGGCTCCCTAAGCTGACTCTGTTGTAGCGACTACATGTAGCCTTGGCAGCGCTCCCTAAGCTGACTCTGTTGTAGCGACTACATGTAGTCATAGCTGGGCTCCCTACGCTGACTCTGTTGTAGCGACTACATGTAGCCTTAGCTGGGCTCCCTAAGATGACTCTGTTGTAGTGACTACATGTAGCCTTGGCTGGGCTCCCTAAGCTGACTCTGTTGTAGCGACTACATGTAGCCTTGGTTGGGCTCCCTAAACTGACTCTGTTGTAGCGACTACATGTAGCCTTGGCTGGGCTCCCTAAGCTGACTCTGTTGTAGCGACTACATGTAGCCTTAGCTGGGCTCCCTAAGCTGACTCTGTTGTAGCGACTACATGTAGCCTTGGCTGGGCTCCCTAAGTTGACTCTGTTGTAGCGACTACATGTAGCATTGGCTGGGCTCCCTAAGCTGACTCTGTTGTAGCGACTACATATCGCCTAGCAAGAGCTTCCTTCGCTGACTGTTGTAGCGACTACATGTAGCCTTGGCTGGGCTCTCTAAGCTGACTCTATTGTAGCGACTACATATCGCCTAGCACGAGCTTCCTACACTGACTCTGTCGTAGCGAGTACATGCCGAATAACATCAAAAGATGGACAGGTCAGCCTATGACAATCTGCACCATCAATGCAAGAGAAAGAGTGGAATAGCGCTCCATAGTAGCCAACTTTCGATGCGGAGACGGCACTCAATGATGATGATGAATATGTAGAAAGGAATCTGTCATAACTTTTTTCCCTCTCACTCAATGTCCGTCGTTCGTTTATCTCAATGTCCGTCGTTCGTTTATCTCAATATCCTTTGTTCGTTTATCTCAATATCCGTCGTTCGTTTATCTCAATGTCCGTCGTTCGTTTATCTCAATATCCTTTGTTCGTTTATCTCAATATCCGTCGTTCGTTTATCTCAATGTCCGTCGTTCGTTTATCTCAATGTCCGTCGTTCGTTTATCTCAATATACGAATATATACGACAGAGTCAATGTCGGAAGTCCAGGCTAGGCGACATGTAGTCGCTACGACAGAGTCAATGTCGGAAGTCCAGGCTAGGCAATATGTAGTCGCTACGACAGAGTCAATGTCGGAAGTCCAGATCTGATTCATAGTTATTAATTCCTTTTTTTTTCTCAGAAGAATGTTGAGAATTCCTTAGAGAGATAAAAAGACCAACGAGGATATCATCAAAGAGGCCAACACACAAAGGAAGCTTCTAAAAAAAACATCAGGAAGAAACAATTAACAATTGTCGGGCACATCATGAGAAGAGGAAGTTGGAATAATTGGTTACATCTGGCAAAATAAAGGGAAAGATAGTACGCGGACGACAAAGGGAGAAGATAATAGATAGTTTGGTGTCATGGCATGGAAAACAGTCAACTACAGAAGTGATTTGATGCTCTTTGGATAGAAAATGTTCTAATGACTTCATCGCCTACGAATACCGGTATGTCACATGATGATTTGTTATTTCTACAAGATAATCTTGTACCTTGGTTGACCATCTTCAAAAAGAATATTTTTATGACCTAGACGAAGATACAACGTTCCAGCTTTGTGGTTTCAGCACAGGTACATGAAATAGACACAACTATTTCAAATAATATACAACTTTAATAAACATAACATTTCGAGTAATTTATACTAGCATCTTGTTTCAACACTATAAATGTACGAGAGATGAAGTAATTGATATCTTTAACGCGAACATAAAAATAAAAACCGAAATGGAGAAAGGTTTAATCTTGTGTGCACAAGACATACGAGCATAGTTCATGATATGTGGTAATTTATATCTTTTCCCATAATGGTTAACAAGGATCGCTGAAATGTAAATTTATCCCTTTTTTCTTTGCAGGCTGTTCCGGTTAGAACCATCTACACAGATGCAGTTTAAAAACATCCGGCATTTGGTGACAGAAGATAAACTGCGCATGAGCGAGGAGTTAGAGAAGCATGCCGGGAGAATGATGGCTTCTCTGGACGATATCGTTAACAATATTGATGACGTGGATTATGCAATAGATAAAATACGAAAGGTAGCCATACAGCATCGGCAATTTCAAAGATTTTCTGCAGGACAGTTCTGGGTAAATATTCATCCCTGTCTCCTTTTGTTTTCCTGTTTCAATGTTACACTTTGTATACAAGAAATGCAGAAATTATCCTGTCGTAAGGAGGAGAAACATTGACAGTTACGGACATTCAAGAAAGTAATTAGAAAAAAGATTTTATACAACGAACCATCATTAAACGCTGTGAGAATACCAGACTCAAGGGCTGAACAAGAGAAATATGCATTGAAGGAATAGTAGAAATTCTAGGAAATATAACAGCAGATGATCCGCGATAGCTCAGTGGTTAATGAACTGGACTACAAAGACAAGATATAGGGTTCGATCCCAACCGACGGCTTCCGGTTCACCCAACCTTTAATGGGTACCGGATTTTTTTCTGGGAAAGTAAAGTGGCACGAGCGTAATACCGACCATATTACCCCAAAAATCATGTACTGAAGATCTGTAAAATTTATGGTCACTAACACCATATTCGTTATACGCCACTTGGCGTGACGGGGGCTCTTTACTTTTACTTTTTTTTAAGGAGAAGAAACATTGACAGTTAACGGATATTCAAGAAAGCACTTATAAGAAAGATTTTACACAACGAACCATCATTAAACGCTATGAGAATACCAGACTCAAGGGCTGACCAAGAGAAATATGCATTGAATGAATCGTATAAATTCTAGGAAATATAACAGCAGATGAGGCCCACAGAAGAGCAAAATACTTCAAAATAAAGCTCCTCCTCTTCACGTTCCTGAAAGATGAAGTAAAGAAGATAAAGGAGAATTAGAACGAAGAAAAGTGCATTTATATAGAAGAACGTTAAGAAATCATAGCGAGATAAAAGAAGAAAAAATGACGATTTAAATGAAGTCAAAGAAAATCTTTAAAGCACTTTAAAAAGTCGACATTACTTCTGTGCCATGTTACCAGAACAGAAAAACCTGCGAACATTGTATCACTGGGGAAACAAAAATTACTCGACGGTGAAATTCAAATGAGGAAGGAATTTGAAAAAAACAACAACAAGAAATAGAAATTTAAAAAGGTGAAGAAGACATCAAATACTAAATAATGATATAGTCGAGCTTAGAAAGAGGTTAGAATGTGATATGGAACACCAGCGATAATTTCTGGAAAGATACGGTTGGAAAGAAAATGAATTTCAAAAGATGAGATGCGAGATGAAACAAAACAAGAATACGTAGCAAGCTTTATAAGATGAAGGCGTTGGAAATACATCGGTCATGTGCTAAGAATGAATGAAGAAATACATCGGTCTTGTGCTAAGAATGAATGAAGAAATACATCGGTCTTGTGCTGAGAATGAATGAAGAAATACATCGGTCTTGTGCTGAGAATGAATGAAGAATACATCGGTCTTGTGCTGAGAATGAATGAAGAATACATCGGTCTTGTGCTGAGAATGAATGAAGAATACATCGGTCTTGTGCTGAGAATGAATGAAGAATACATCGGTCATGTGCTGAGAATGAATGAAGAATACATCGGTCATGTGCTGAGAATGAATAAAGAATACATCGGTCATGTGCTGAGAATGAATGAAGAAATACATCGGTCATATGCTGAGAATGAATGATAAAATACATCGGTCATGTGCTGAGAATGAATGAAGAAATACATCAGTCAAGTGCTGAGAATGAATGAAGAAATACATCGGTCATGTGTTGAGAATGAATGAAGAAATGTTTATGGTTATGGAAGGCCCCGGTATCACTGCAAACGAATTAAAATCCATAATTGCTCAACCGCCCTTGCCAGTGGAATCATCCGAATTACTATTTCATCTCCCAAACAAAGAAAGGTAGCTGTAGTCCCCATCATAGCAGATTCAGCACACGGCAAAAGACATAATGCGAAACCTCACAGAAAGTGAACACAGCCATATGTTCTCCATCATACGATATCATCATTCATCGTAAACAATCGGAATATCGAAACACGATTAAAACAGATGAAACGCACCGCTCACAGTATGCACAGAGCACTTAACTCAGTAGCTCCTGCAACAAGCCGGGCTTGGAATATGAGGAAACTGCAACAAGGAACACCTTTCAGACATAGACTTTAATGGTTCCTGCCGCCTATCCACCATATTGACCGGAAGTTCACGTCCTCCTGAAAATGATGACCGCTATTTTTTTAAATAGAAAAATGTATAGCGCTTGATGATGCTAGGACATCACCCTGACTCCAAAGCCGAACATATGAAACACAGTTAGTCATCGAACTATCCCCGTCGCACATCAAACAACAGACTGTAAGATCTCCCTGCAATATGAATTTGTAAAATTATGAATCCTTTCTGACTAAAATGAACCTCCAAGAATGACTCCGGTGCTGAAAAGTCATATAACAAACTCCATTCCGCCTTTCACTATTAGCGTACGGCCGTTTTAGGGATATACAATCAGTCATTGTGATGACGTAGCACACACAACAATGGCTGCGCCCATAAAATCCCAATTACTCTAATAAATGCAGCCAACAACGCACGAAAAGATGATGTATAATCTCTAAAGTGAAAACTGCGATTGACTTGGCACAGCAGTCCATATTAATGAGTTGTAACATGTAAATACTTGACGTCAAACAATTCCAACGATGGCCTTGGAACAGCACTCAATGTGTTGACGTAAACCGCATATCAACTCTAGACAGGGGAAGGTCGCATTTACAAACTTGGACTTGACAAAGAGAAACACTGATGTGTGTACGACTCTGCATCATCGGGGGAAATTTGTTAAGTGGAGCTTCAGTTTGATTTCAACGCAGAAAATTACATTGAAGAGCTGAAACTAATCAGTCCACAAATGTAATTTCTCCAGCTGTCCAGAGAACATGAACCTCGTTCCACCATGTTGGAAACGGAAATCCTCGACTGAAGAAATACATCGGTCATGTGCTGAGAATATGTGAAAAAAACGTTCCCATCCTGCATGAAACGTGATCACCGTCTGGTAAAAGAAAACAAGCAAATCAAAAGAAACGCTACGCAAAACAGTTACATCTTGATTCTTGATTCTTGATTCTTGATTCTCCCTCCGCCGTTAGACGTCGTATAGGGCTTGTAGTGTTTTTCACCACCAATATCTATTCTGGGCTAGACGTTCTATCTTATCTAATGAATCTATGCTTGCCAACTTTGCTTCTCTAATGAGCGTTATTTTTAGTGTATCGTTAGGTCTGTCTTCCTCTTTTTCTGGATCCTGATGCAGGAAATACAGTTCTATGGCATAGAATTGATAGATAAATATAGTTCTATTACTTGAAGAATGGGCTGGCAAAAATAGTTCTATTTTAGACAGAATTAGTAGGCAAAAACAGCACTTTGGCATATAGAATTAGTAGTCAAACACAGTTCTATAACAAATATAATTATTTGGCATGTACAGACAGTTCTACGGCAGATAGAATTTGTAGAAAATATAGTTATGTGGCATATACTCGCATACATAGACTTCGAAAGGAAGTATAGCTCTATGACACACACATAGAATTTGTAGGGAAATACAGTTTTATGACACTTATAGATAGAACTGGTAGGGAAATACAGTTCATTGACATTTATAGAATTAGTAGACAAATGTAGTTCTATGGGAGGAATATAGAATTGTTTTTGAAAGTCAGCGATATATTTGCTCTTCCTCGATCCTATCTTTGACGACACTAGCAGTCAGGTACCTATTTTCAAAATGTATTTATCAGCACGCTTGAGTGGTTAGTTTTCAAGGGGAAACAATAACATCTTTAGAGTTTCAAACTTGCACCACCACACTCATCAATCAGTCTCTGTGTGCTTGTATCTACTCTCTAATCTTCTGCTAGGGGACTGGTTCATCTCGAGGCAAGACCGCAGCATCGAGACAGTTGTGGGTTCAAATCCCGGCTGCATCAGTTGGGATTTGTATTTATGATTTATCTCTGCGGCAACCACCCCTGGTCTCAGCAGCGAAATCCGGCTTGAATTTCAATTACGGAATTGTTTATACAATTAATACGGAATAATCCATGGAAGAAAAAATTATGAGTACCTCCGAAGAGTGAGTTATTTGCCTGTACGGCGAGGGAGCGAGTTATTTGCCTGTGCGGCGCGGGAGCGAGTTATTTGCCTGTGCGGCGAGGGAGCGAGTTATTTGCCTGTACGGCGAGGGAGCGAGTTATTTGCCTGTGCGGCGAGGGAGCGAGTTATTTGCCTGTGCGGCGAGGGAGCGAGTTATTTGCCTGTACGGCGAGGGAGCGAGTTATTTGCCTGTGCGGCGCGGGAGCGAGTTATTTGCCTGTGCGGCGAGGGAGCGAGTTATTTGCCTGTACGGCGAGGGAGCGAGTTATTTGCCTGTACGGCGAGGGAGCGAGTTATTTGCCTGTGCGGCGAGGGAGCGAGTTATTTGCCTGTACGGCGAGGGAGCGAGTTATTTGCCTGTACGGCGAGGGAGCGAGTTATTTGCCTGTGCGGCGAGGGAGCAAGTTATTTGCCTGTACGGCGAGGGAGCGAGTTATTTGCCTGTACGGCGAGGGAGCGAGTTATTTGCCTGTACGGCGAAGGAGCGAGTTATTTGCCTGTGCGGCGAGGGAGCGAGTTATTTGCCTGTGCGGCGAGGGAGCGAGTTATTTGCCAGTGCGCACGGTTGCCAGGGAAAAACGGATTACCACGCAAAATTCAGTTCCTAGTCTCTAGGGACTTCGTCAGAGGTAAAAGTTGGCGAACAAAAAAAAATTTAAAAATTAATAAAAATTATCTTCTGCCATAGTCTTAAGACAAATATTATCTGTCTGATCTTATACTTTTCTGTCTATCCAAATCTTCGCTCACTCATTGATCTTGGCGTCGCGAGGGAGCTGGAAATTATCAACTGGAGCGACAGATTTTTGAGGCCTCAAATTCCATCGAAAAATTGGCAACATCTTAGTTATCTCTCCTGTGAGTTTCCAGTGAGCTGGAGTAAGACAAGAAATAATGATTTGATCCCAACTCGTGAAAATAAAGTCCATTACGGGATTAACCTGGATCTGCTAAATAACCTCAGACAAACCACAATCCATCCATAAATCTATTTATCACTTTTACTTTTTTTACGGGTTTCAAGATGGCGCAGTCATGTTTGCGCCAACGTTCACTGTAACGTTTCTTGCCAGAATGTGGTTAATTCTATCTTTCAGATTCAGATAAGTGTGTAGATCGGAAGTTCCACTGTTAGGATCTTCGCCGGTGAAGCGGATTATGTCCATGTAATCTGAAATCCTCTACAGTGTGCGCAATAGTGTGTTTTGTGTTTGTTCCAATATACGTCATCTTTGGATTACCGGTAAATATGGCGGATATGCAGCAAGAATCATTAAGACATAGTGTGAAAAGTGTTCCTTGTTGCAGTTTCCTCATATTCCAAGTCCGGCTTGCTGCCGAAACTACTGAGTTAGTGCTCTGTGCACGCCGTGAACTGTGTTTCATCCGGATTGTGTTTAGATATCCCGATTGTTTACGATGAATGATGATATCGTATGAAGAAGGACAATTCAGCTGCGTTCATTTTCGGTACCGCTTGGCCTTATGTTTTTTTGGCGTGTGCTGTAGCTGCCATGATGGAGACTGCAGCTGCCTTTCTTTGTTTGGATCCTTCAATGAGATGAGTTTTAATTAGGATGATTTTACTGGCACTGGCGGTTGAACAATTATGGATTTTAATTCGTTTGCAGTGATACCGAGACCTTCAACTAACCATAACCATGACTTTTACAGCTATTTACAATTTCTATAGTTTTCTTTACTTTAAAATTCTGTTACTTTAACTCTTAGTATTATTTCTCATTTGCTGTGGGTCGGTTCCAGAGACATTTGTTAATAAATATACCACATCTCACATCTAGCATTGTTTCATTTTAGAAAGAATTTGTCAATGAATTTACATCACTTACCATTGCTCCATTCTAGAATTGTCAGTTAATAAGTATACATGTACCCAGTTTACCTGGAGCCGCGATAGCTCAGTGGTTAGTGAACTGGACTACAAAGGCCAAGACTTAGGGTTCGATCCCAACCGACGGCTTCAGGGTTCACCCAGCCTTTAATGGGTACCTGATTTTTTTCTGGGAAAGTAAACGGCACGGGCGTAATACTGACCTCATTACCCCAAAAATCATGTGCCGAAGGTCTGTAAAATTTATGGTCACTAACACCATATTCCATATACGTCACTTGGCGTGACGGGGGTACTTTACTTTTTTATTTCTTACCCAGTTTACCATTGCTCTATTCTAGAATAGTTTGCGCAGTAAGTGTAACCGATTTATCATTGATTCATTCAGGACTTATAGAGATGTAATTCGCTGCACAATTTTCTTCAAAATCCATTTTTTTTTCTTTACTTGAAATATATGCATTTACTAGATTGTCTTTAATTGAAGGTAACATTGTTTGGCGGTATTTCGCCCATCTATGATTGATTAACATTGACAGCGTTTTGGTAAAACGGATAGTCAATAGTAAATCATATTAGCGAAAACGAGTGAGTTTGTGAACCAGTTGGTGTATAAGTGAGTTAATATGTGCATTAACTTATGAATGTGTGTGAGTTTTTTATGTGCGAATTACCTTATGCATGAATGTGAGTGTATTGGTGGTCTACAGGTAAGACATCAACCTCTGGACAGGAAGGGTTCCGTGATCGAATTCCGCCACGTGGGGGTGGACACTCTTCTCTTAGAAAATGTGGTTTTCTTCGTGGCTTTATCCACTCTTTGTCTCTGTGTAGTGACATCCCGTGTCTAGCTCTCCCGGACAGCACCAAATAAAAGGAGTTCCCGTGGCCACTCTGTGCACGTTAAAGAATCTATGGCTGTTAACAGTCGAGCAGAGTAGGTCACATGTGACTGCTACCTGGGACAAAGTGGTTAAATGACAAATCTGCTCATGCCGAAGACGGACGTGTCGGGCCGAAAGGTGCAGATACCGATGCTTGCCGTAAGCTTACACCGATGCTTACAACGCATTAGCGCTGGCAGCCAGTTCATGCAGTACTTTGTTGTGTCGTCACGTCCATTATGGCAGCCAGTTCATGCAGTACTTTGTTGTGTCGTCACGTCCACGAGGTCAGCCAGTTAATGCAGTACTTTGTTGTGTCGTCACGTCCACGAGGTCAGCCAGTTCATGCAGTACTTTGTTGTGTCGTCACGTCCACGAGGTCAGCCAGTTCATGCAGTACTTTGTTGTGTCGTCACGTCCATTATGGCAGCCAGTTCATGCAGTACTTTGTTGTGTCGTCACGTCCACGAGGTCAGCCAGTTCATGCAGTACTTTGTTGTGTCGTCACGTCCACGAGGTCAGCCAGTTAATGCAGTACTTTGTTGTGTCGTCACGTCCACGAGGTCAGCCAGTTAATGCAGTACTTTGTTGTGTCGTCACGTCCACGAGGTCAGCCAGTTCATGCAGTACTTTGTTGTGTCGTCACGTCCACGAGGTCAGCCAGTTCATGCAGTACTTCCTTGTGTCGTCACGTCCACGAGGTCAGCCAGTTCATGCAGTACTTTGTTGTGTCGTCACGTCCACGAGGTCAGCCAGTTCATGCAGTACTTCCTTGTGTCGTCACGTCCACGATGGCAGCCAGTTCATGCAGCACTTTGTTGTGTCGTCACGTCCACGAGGTCAGCCAGTTCATGCAGTACTTTGTTGTGTCGTCACGTCCACGAGGTCAGCCAGTTCATGCAGTACTTCCTTGTGTCGTCACGTCCACGAGGTCAGCCAGTTCATGCAGTACTTTGTTGTGTCGTCACGTCCACGAGGTCAGCCAGTTCATGCAGTACTTCCTTGTGTCGTCACGTCCACGATGGCAGCCAGTTCATGCAGCACTTTGTTGTTTCACCACGCCCAAAATGGGAGCTAGTTCATGAAGCACTTTGTTGTGTCGTCACGTCCACGCTGGGAGCTAGTTCATGAAGCACTTTGTTGTGTCGTCACGTCCACGAGGTCAGCCAGTTCATGCAGCACTTTGTTATGCCGTCACGTCTACGATGGCAGCCAGCTCATGCAGCACTTTGTTATGCCGCCACGTCTACGATGGCAGCCAGCTCATGCAGCACTTTGTTATGCCGTCACGTCTACGATGGCAGCCAGCTCATGCAGCACTTTGTTATGCCACCACGTCTACGATGGCAGCCAGCTCATGCAGCACTTTGTTATGCCGCCACGTCTACGATGGCAGCCAGCTCATGCAGCACTTTGTTATGCCGCCACGTCTACGATGGCAGCCAGTTCATGCAGCACTTTGTTATGCCGCCACATCTACGATGACAGCTAGTTCATGAAGCACTTTGTTATGCCGCCACGTCTACGATGGCAGCCAGCTCATGCAGCACTTTGTTATGCCGCCACGTCTACGATGGCAGCCAGCTCATGCAGCACTTTGTTATGCCGCCACGTCTACGATGGCAGCCAGTTCATGCAGCACTTTGTTATGCCGCCACATCTACGATGACAGCTAGTTCATGAAGCACTTTGTTATGCCGTCACGTCTACGATGGCAGCCAGCTCATGCAGCACTTTGTTATGCCGCCACGTGTACCGCTCTTTGCCAAGCGCTGTCTTGCTTGAGGAAAGAACATGATCCATGTCTGTCTTCCATTGCAATGAGGAAATTGCTTGTCATCTCTCTTTCATCACTTCTGAAGATTGCAGGCTGATGGCAGAAGGTCATACATAGATCTGATTATGAAGGTAAGCCACGGCAGTGCCATATGCCACATGTCATCCCATGTTAGCGTCCTCTGCAAGGTCTCATCCCACGTGGTTTATTGACCTTCCAGCATCTGTTGTGTTGCTTTTTGCACACGTTTGTTCTCCTCGACGTCTCTGATCTCCCGGACTACCATAGCTTTCTTGACTTACAGCGCAACATCCGTCAGTCCTGGTGGTACTCCCAGCCATTTTCGCGTGAACTTGCTAAATCTTGCTCTCCATCGCATCCACCATACTTGACCTGATTTCGTATATCAAAAGAGGCCATAACAATTTTAGTATCAACATGAACTGGAGGCACCTGAACTCTCCTAAAAGTCTACTCCGGTCGATGATATGTAGACCTTGCTCTGCCATCTTTCTTCCTGTCTGGATGGTCTTCGTGTCTTTCAATAAGGCGTCATACACCCTGCCTAGACTCTTTATTGGCTCCTCGCGGACGTTTGGGATCTTCTGATTCGCTACATTTAATGTGACTTTCGTGTTATGTCCCTCGTCTGATGGAGAGACTCTGAGGGTGTGACTCTCTTCTGACGCTAGAAATGTGGTGTCATCCATAAATGCTTTAAGTGGTGGTATGTGGTATATATCCCCGAGGTCTGGTCCTTTCCCAACTCCTTCTGCTGCTTTCAGTATTATTTGCATCGCCACCACGAAAAGTATGGGCGAAATTGTACAGCCCATCGCAATGCCGACTTGCAATTCTATCCAGCCGGTGGCACATTCCCTTGTGGAGAAATGCATTGTGAAGTCGGTAAAATACAGTTTGAGTATGGTAGTCACAATCTGGGGTACATGGTACATTCGGAGAACCTGCGAAATCATTTGATGTGGGACTGATCCATATGCGTTGATAAGATCCAACAATATTACGTTTAGATTTAGCCTCTCTATTAGTAGATTGAGCGCGATTGTGACTACGTTCTTATGAATATAACACCATTATTTTAAAACGCGATTAATTATCCCCTACCAGTATGATTTCTTGTGGGTTGTTTTTGTTTCAAGGATATTTGAAAAATAAGCTTGGTGGGGTCAGATCCGGCAAATAGGGTGGGTGTGAAAGAAAACTTGTCGACTGAAGCTGCACAAATCGCGCGTTGTCTTTGAAGAAACGGAATATTTTGAGCTTTTGTACTTGTAATCCCTTATTTCTGGTCACAAACTTTCTTAGGATAGTAAGAATATCAGCATATTACTATTCTTTAACAGCGTTGTTACAATGCATGTCCTTTTATTTTTAGCGTCTCTAAAAAACAGAAGACATTATATTTCCAACGGATTTCTGTGCTCTTAACATAACAGGGTGTTAGAGATGTAAATCCAGGCTTCTCCATTGCTTGAATTATACACAC
Source organism: Megaustenia siamemsis (assembly GCA_032433765.1). Lineage (NCBI taxonomy): Eukaryota > Metazoa > Mollusca > Gastropoda > Stylommatophora > Ariophantidae > Megaustenia > Megaustenia siamemsis. Next base: position 23,236,734 of record JAVIAB010000124.1, read on the forward strand.
AAAGACAATAAATAAAATAATTGCCAACTAGGAGAAAGTACCTAAGTATGCCATACTATACAAGGTTTACACAAACATACGAGAGGTATACAGAGCTAGAGGCAGACCCCGACTACTCTGGTGCGACAGCATTAGAAGATCTCAACAACAGCTTGAAGTGTCGATGTTTTAAATTGCCTGAAGAGCAAGAACCACAACTGTGAATTTTCTTTGACACCCGAAAGGTAAAGTAGGGAAGAAAAGTAGAGGATTGTTGCACCCCCCCCCCCTGTGTAGTTCTGTAGATATATGTGCCTTACAATATGAATTTTATCTCACTCCTGGTTTATCCGTTGTGCTGGGTAATTAATTGAGCAGTAGATCAGCTAAATGGGCTTTGCGCCGTGACCGTAGTAGGACCTGTCCAGAACATAAATGCATACGTCTCTCGTTGAGTCCAAAAAGGAGGATCTTTGAGTGTACCTAGTCTCAAATCTCTTATATCACTTCATAGTCGGAATAAAAGCTTATGAACAGCCTCTTTTAAAATGAATGAGAATCATTCCCCCTCGCGTTATGCACAGCAGATATGCGACCATTGTTACAAACACTTTCATCGACCGATGCAGGTAGATACCGCCCACACACTCAGTGACCTAAACTAAATCACAAAAACATTATTGCGAAAGCCAGGGGCGGATATTGCAATAAATAATTTATTAGCTTCAGGAAGGCACAGAGATGGAGTGATAAAAGTTTTAAAATAAAATGACGGAAAATTGTGACGGCAATCTACAAAACAAAAACAAACAAAAAATAATCTAACAATAACGGATATGATGCAATAGTTGGTAACGTTATTTCTCCCATTTCTTTGTCTTGTATGCCCACTTAATGCTTGGTTTGTTATTATTCCAGCAGAGCATGGGCTTCTGCCTTATAGCTCAGTGTTATACTTTTCTGCGTATTTTCAATAACGGATACACGCACAAATATTGAATGATAATAGGGATTGGGGAAAGAAGTGGGAAATCATCGATTGAGTGCAAACGAAGTGAAGCAGAGAACGATTGTGGTCGGAGATATTCGCTAATTTTGGATAAAGAAGGGTATAATTAACGGCAGTGGAAGAAGGGAAGGCCTATACGCTGTTGTGAGATACAGAAGGCAGACACAGAATTCACGGGAGACAGATAAAAAAAAGGAATATAAGACCATCTAAGACACTGAAGGTCTTTATTCGTGGCAGAGACTGCAGAGGTGACAAATATCTGAGACACTGAAGGTCTTTATTTAATACAGAGACTGCAGAGATGACAAATATCTGAGACACTGAAGATCTTTATTCGTGGCAGAGACTGCAGAGATGACAAATATCTGAGACACTGAAGGTCTTTATTTAATACAGAGACTGCAGAGATGACAAATATATGAGACACTGAAGGTCTTTATTTAATACAGAGACTGCAGAGATGACAAATATCTGAGACACTGAAGGTCTTTATTTAATACAGAGACTGCAGAGATGACAAATATCTGAGACACTGAAGATCTTTATTCGTGGCAGAGACTGCAGAGATGACAAATATCTGAGACACTGAAGATCTTTATTCGTGGCAGAGACTGCAGAGATGACAAATATCTGAGACACTGAATGTCTTTAATTAATACAGAGACTGCAGAGATGACAAATATCTGAGACACTGAATGTCTTTAATTAATACAGAGACTGCAGAGATGACAAATATCTGAGACACTGAATGTCTTTAATTAATACAGAGACTGCAGAGATGACAAATATCTGAGACACTGAATGTCTTTATTTAATACAGAGACTGCAGAGATGACAAATATCTGAGACACTGAAGATCTTTATTCGTGGCAGAGACTGCAGAGATGACAAATATCTGAGACACTGAAGATCTTTATTCGTGGCAGAGACTGCAGAGATGACAAATATCTGAGACACTGAAGGTCTTTAATTAATACAGAGACTGCAGAGATGACAAATATCTGAGACACTGAATGTCTTTAATTAATACAGAGACTGCCGAGATGACAAATATCTGAGACACTGAATGTCTTTAATTAATACAGAGACTGCAGAGATGGCAAATATCTGAGACACTGAATGTCTTTAATTAATACAGAGACTGCAGAGATGACAAATATCTGAGACACTGAATGTCTTTATTTAATACAGAGACTGCAGAGATGACAAATATCTGAGACACTGAAGATCTTAATTTGTGGCAGAGACTGCAGAGATGACAAATATCTGAGACACTGAAGGTCTTAATTTGTGGCAGAGACTGCAGAAATGACAAATATCTGAGACACTGAAGGATATATTTTCTTTGAAAAGGAAAAGCTTAAAAAATGATTTATTGTAGACTATATTAGTGAAAATATTTTGGTCATTTAAAACGACATAACGACTTAGAGAAATATAATTATGGTAGACATTGTTCCAGGTATAGAAGAAGTGCGAGATATCTCTGACTAGCTGGAACTGACTAGTTAGGAAGGTTGATATAGCGCGCAGAATTGATAACATTTCAAACTACCTATCATGGAAACCAAGTTCTCCAACACGGACAAAATAGGTGATGATGATGATAGCGATGATGATATTGATGATGATGTTGATAATATTCACTGAGGTTATCAACCAGACTGTATCCAACATTCACACTGAATGTTCAAGAAGAGACGTTCTCACTTAATCAGACCAATTGATAATGATGATTATGGCGAACTGAAATGGTACGAACAGGTAATTGTGAATGATTTGATTATCCACGCCGTAAGATTAAAACTTAATAATCATGATAACAATCTGGCGCCCGACACCACCTGTCTGCCCATACATTGATCTGTCTATGTAATTAATCGTTTTGATTCCTATAACCAATTAGTTCATGTCTTGCATATATATAGAAATAGTCATATGCAATTATTGATAAACTTGTCTGTTTATATTGTGCACAAGTCATCATTATCAGCTTGCATGTCCTTTGCATAACATTGCATTCAACACAGCCGGTCTGAAAGAATCTCTGTCTCTTGCCAGATATCCCAGAAAACGTCTAACAAAATCTATGTCTCTTGCCAGATATCCCAGAAAACGTCTAACAAAATCTCTGTCTCTTGCCAGATATCCCAGAAAACGTCTAACAAAATCTCTGTCTCTTGCCAGATATCCCAGAAAACGTCTAACAAAATCTCTGTCTCTTGCCAGATCTTCCAAAGAACGTTGCATTCAACACAACCTGTCTGAAAGAATCTCTGTCTTTTGCCAAATCTCTCACAGAACGTTATATTCACCACAACCGGACTGAAAGAATCTCTGTCTCTAGCCAGATCTCTCACACAACGTTACATTCACCACAACCCGTCTGAAAGAATCTCTGTCTCTAGCCAGATCTCTCACAGAACGTTACATTCACCAGAACCCGACTGAAAGAATCTCTGTCTCTAGCCAGATCTCTCACAGAACGTTACATTCACCACAAGCCGACTGAAAGAATCTCTGTCTCTAGCCAGATCTCCCACAGAATGTTACATTCACCACAACCCGTCTGAAAGAATCTCTGTCTCTAGCCAGATCTCTCACAGAGCGTTACATTCACCACAACCCGTCTGAAAGAATCTCTGTCTCAGATCTCTCACAGAACGTTACATTCACCACAACCCGTCTGAAAGAATCTCTGTCTCAGACCTCTCACAGAACGTTACATTCACCACAACCCGTCTGAAAGAATCTCTGTCTCAGATCTCTCACAGAACGTTACATTCACCACAACCCGTCTGAAAGAATCTCTGTCTCAGATCTCTCACAGAACGTTACATTCAGCACAACCCGTCTGAAGAATCTCTGCCTCTAGCCAGATCTCTCACAGAACGTTACATTCACCACAACCCGTCGGAAAGAATCTCTGTCGCAGATCTCTCACAGAACGTTACATTCACCACAACCCGACTGAAAGAATCGCTGTCTCAGATCTCTCACAGAACGTTACATTCACCACAACCCGTCTGAAAGAATCTCTGTCTCTAGCCAGATCTCTCACAGAACGTTACATTCACCACAACCCGTCTGAAAGAATCTCTGTCTCTAGCCAGATCTCTCACAGAACGTTACATTCACCACAACCCGACTGAAAGAATCTCTGTCTCTAGCCAGATCTCTCACAGAACGTTACATTCACCAGAACCCGACTGAAAGAATCTATGTCTCTAGCCAGATCTCTCACAGAACGTTACATTCACCACAAGCCGACTGAAAGAATCTCTGTCTCTAGCCAGATCTCCCACAGAACGTTACATTCACCACAACCCGTCTGAAAGAATCTCTGTCTCTAGCCAGATCTCTCACAGACCGTTACATTCACCACAACCCGTCTGAAAGAATCTCTGTCTCAGATCTCTCACAGAACGTTACATTCACCACAACCCGTCTGAAAGAATCTCTGTCTCAGACCTCTCACAGAACGTTACATTCACCACAACCCGTCTGAAAGAATCTCTGTCTCAGATCTCTCACAGAACGTTACATTCACCACAACCCGTTTGAAAGAATCTCTGTCTCAGATCTCTCACAGAACGTTACATTCAGCACAACCCGTCTGAAGAATCTCTGCCTCTAGCCAGATCTCTCACAGAACGTTACATTCACCACAACCCGTCGGAAAGAATCTCTGTCGCAGATCTCTCACAGAACGTTACATTCACCACAACCCGACTGAAAGAATCGCTGTCTCAGATCTCTCACAGAACGTTACATTCACCACAACCCGTCTGAAAGAATCTCTGTCTCTAGCCAGATCTCTCACAGAACGTTACATTCACCACAACCCGTCTGAAAGAATCTCTGTCTCTAGCCAGATCTCTCACAGAACGTTACATTCACCACAACCCGACTGAAAGAATCTATGTCTCTTGCCAGATCTCTCACAGAACGTTACATTCACCACAACCCGACTGAAAGAATCTATGTCTCTAGCCAGATCTCTCATAGAACGTTACATTCACCACAACCCGACTGAAAGAATCTCTGTCTCTATAAAGATTTACCACTTCTTCTGTTATGTGCAAGGTCTCCTTCTTCTTTCCTTCCTCATTTGCCTTTCATCGTCGAGGGGAAATACAAATTGAGGTCTTTTGCTCTTTTGTTAGCCTCGACTGCTGTTATGTTTCCTAATGCTTCTAACATTCCATCGATCCATCCTTTTCGTGATCGAACCCGTACTCTTCGGCAAAGTGCCTTGCCAGGAGAAACCAAATGCTAGAGCACACTGCCAACTCAGTTCTCTTGAAACCACCTTCTTCTTGTATGCACACCTACAGACCTGCAATATTTATTTACCAACCTTCACTAATGAATGATTTTCATTATTTACTCTCACTTTTATTATATTTATTTGATCTGTATTATTTATTTGATCTATATTATTTGTTTGATCTATATTATTTATTTTATCTATATTATTTATTTACTAATCTTTCTGATTTGCTGATATTGTGATTAGGCGATATTAATTTCTTTCAATATTTTTTAAATTAATCTTAAATTCGCTAGCTTTAGTAAAATGAATTATTTTGACAGTTCGTTGCTGCCTGTGATTCTCTGTTGTAGCTTAATGAAACGTGTTTGTCAACAAAAGGTGGATTACTGTGATAAACTGGTTAAAACACACCTTATTTAGCGTAACAACCTGTGTGGAAAAAAGAAACGTGAAGTCTTGAAAATGTGGATTCACAGAAAAAAATGGGAAGAGTTAGATGGAAAGATAAGGAAACAAAAAAACAAAACAAATGGCGAAGTTCCGAAACAATCGAAGATGAAAAAATAATGAGGGAAAATAGTCATAGCCAAGTCAAAAATGCTACATTGGTGTTATGAATAGGCGTAACAACATAGTGAAAGCAATTTTAGAAGGAAAGCATGAGGAGGAAAACAGGAAAGACAGAAAACAATATTTAAATGGACGGATTATTTCAGGATGTGGACTGAGAAAACCAATTATAGAGTGGGCCATTAAGGCAAGAGAAGGCGTGGAAATGACGTTCCTTGTTAGTCCCCCTCCAATGGGGAACATGATGCTGATCAACATTTGTGAATCTTTTCAAAAAAATATGGGAGCTTGTGTACTCTTGTCTGTGAGCTTGCATGATTCACTAGCGCGCCAATTAGCACTTCTGTAATGTTGTGCAAAACAAATACGAGACCTGTGTATATCTTGCTTATTTTTTGTTTCTTTTTCTTTTTTCCTTTTATTTTTTTCTCCCCCTTCTGCGATCAGTCTTCTACGCTCTACCGATTACAAAGAGAGATAAGTTACCTCCCTAAATCTGGTCATTAACGGGAGGTAATTGTCCTATAATGTATCAACTAATTATCTCTCTTTCTATCGGCTTGATTTCGGTTGTTAGTTCTGTAGGGCTATAATGTTAATATGAAAAATTGTGTTTTCGTTCATATTTGTCATTGTCCACTAACACAATTTTGTTATGGATGATATGGTCGGTATCACGCCAGGCCGTCCTAGTTACCCATATACCAAGTCGGAAACCCATTTAACGATAGATGAACCTATAAGCCGTCGGTCGAGATCGAATCGGCCCGATTGCACTCAGTTCACCAGCCAGGGAGCCATCGCGCTCAGCTCCAATAGATTTGATAGTCAACATTTGTACTTTTAGCGTTCTCTAGTCTGTTAATAGTTTTGTTATGTACACAATGTAGGTAGTTTTGTTATGTACACAATGTATGTAGTTTTCTTATGTACACTGTGTATGTAGTTTTGTTGTGTACGCTATGTAGGTAGTTTTGTTGTGTACGCTATGTAGTTAGTTTTGTTGTGTACACTATGTAGGTAGTTTTGTTGTGTACGTTATGTAGTTAGTTTTGTTGTGTACACTATGTAGGTAGTTTTGTTGTGTACGCTATGTAGTTAGTTTTGTTGTGTACACTATGTAGGTAGTTTTGTTGTGTACGCTATGTAGGTAGTTTTGTTATGTACACTATGTAGGTAGTTTTGTTGTGTACACTATGTAGGTAGTTTTGTTGTGTACGCTATGTAGGTAGTTTTGTTGTATACACTATGTAGGTAGTTTTGTTGTGTACACTATGTAGGTAGTTTTGTTGTGTACGCTATGTAGGTAGTTTTCTTATGTACACTATGTAGGTAGTTTTGTTATGTACACAATGTATGTAGTTTTTTTTGTACACAATATATGTAGTTTTATTATGTACACTAAGTAGGTATTTTTGTTGTGTACACAATGTATGTAGTTTTGTTATGTACACTATGAATGTAGTTTTGTTATGTACACAATGTATGTAGTTTTGCTGTGTACACAATATATGTAGTTTTGTTATGTACACCATGTAGATAGTTTTGGTATGTACACCATGTAGGTAGTTTTGTTATGTACACTATGTATGTAGTTTTGTTGTGTACACTATGTATGTAGTTTTGTCATGTACACTATGCATGTAGTTTTGGTATGTACACCATGTATGTAGTTTTGGTATGTACACTATGCATGTAGTTTTGGTAAGTTCACTATGTATGTAGTTTTGGTATGTACACTATGTATGTAGTTTTGGTATGTACACAATGTATGTAGTTTTGGTATCTACACAAAGTATGTAGTTTTGGAATGTACACTATGTATGTAGTTTTGCTAGGCACACAATGTATGTAGTTTTGGTATGTATACAATGTATGTAGTTTTGGTATGTACACATTGTATGTAGTTTTGGTATGTACACAATGTATGTAGTTTTGTTATGTACACAATGTAGGTAGTTTTGGTATGTACACTATGTAGTTAGTTTTGGTATGTACACCATGTAGGTAGTTTTAGTATGTACACCATGTAATTAGTTTTGGTATGTACATCATGTAAGTAGTTTTGTGTGCCCACTATGTAGACAGTTTTGGTATGTACACTATGTATGTAGTTTTGTGTGCCCACTATGTAGACAGTTTTGGTATGTACACTATGTATGTAGTTTTGTGTGCCCACTATGTAGACAGTTTTGGTATGTACATCACGTGTCGCATGTAGAGACGTGTGTTGAAGTCTAAAGTGTAGAATATTTATCTCTATTTCATTTGGAATATCTTCGCCTGCTAGCTGTGCTCTCATCAGGTTCAGCTTATGATATCGAACAATGCTCCACGTCTGCTAGACTCTCATGTCTGTATTTTCCTTAAGTTGCCATAAATGTATTCCCAATGAAAGTAAAACGCTCAAATCAAATTTACCTTTGAATTCAAGAGAGGTTCATTCTTTCTTCCTTCCTATTCCCAAACCACGAGGGTCGGTGGATCAACATTAATAACTGCGACGAACTTGCTACTTCCTCTATATTTTCAACTGTTCATTATGCGCAAACGAATTTGAGACCTATCTATTCTTTTATATTGTCATCAGTTCTTCCGTTTTATATATTCTCTTTACCCATTGACTGCTCTCTGCAAGATAATCTTTGCGGCGTATAGGATCATAGACCAGTTTTATGTGTCCTCTTTATTTGTCACAAAATATTGGCAGATTCAGCCGCGAGAAAAGCTGTTCAATAAAGTAGCACGCAACATAAGACACTCATATTTTTTTTTACCAAACTACTGACTTATCCTGATTGCTAGATACCAACCGTCTGTGAAGACGCCACAGGATATATATATATATATATATATATATATATATATATATTATATTATATATATACTGCAAAGGACAAGGGGTAGGGTTCGATCCCAACCAACGGCTTCCGAGTTCACCCAGCCTTTAATGGGTACCAGATTTTTTCTGGGAAAGTGAAGCGGTACGGCGTAATACTGACCACATTACCCAAAAAATCATGTGCCGAAGGTCTGTAAAATGTATGGTCACTAACACCATATTCTCTATACGCCACCTGGCGTGACGGGGGTACTTTACTTTATATATATATATATATATCAACCTGCACCATCAAAACAATAGACAGAGCAGAATGGTGCTCCATGGTAGCCAACCTTCTTTGCAGAGATGGCACTCGATGATGATGACGATGATATATATATATATATATATATATATATATATATATGCGTGTGTATATTTTGTGCATGTGTGTGTGTGTGTGTGCGAGAGAGAGAGAGAGAGAGAGAGAGAGAGAGAGAGACAATGTAATGACATAATTACCGCCTGGCTCTAAGTTAGTCCATAGACTACAAGTTTAGAATCCCTGTCCAAAACTCGTGATCGATAAAACTCTTTCAGCGTTAATCCACTCGTAACATTTTAATTGTGTACGGCCGTAGAAACTCGATTATTTTGTTTACTGAGTTTATCGAAGATGGGCTTTTGCTTTTTTTTATATTTTATTATCTGTTTATTTATTTTTTGAGTCTGCCCAAACTGATTTAGCAAACGATCAGATCTTGAAAGGAAACTGTGCACTCAAGGGAATGTAATCAATGCATCACTCGTTAGTGCGTAATAAGCGTCATGTGATGAGATTGAGAACATTTTAGGCTCAGATATCTAGCGCCACATTCTTGCACATGTATCACTGAGAACATTTTAGGCTCAGATATCTAGCGCCACATTCTTGCACATGTATCACTGAGAACATTTTAGGCGCAGATATCTAGCGCCACATTCTTGCACATGTATCACTGAGAACATTTTAGGCTCAGATATCTAGCGCCACATTCTTGCACATGTATCACTGAGAACATTTTAGGCGCAGATATCTAGCGCCACATTCTTGCACATGTATCACTGAGAACATTTGAGGCTCAGATATCTAGCGCCACATTCTTGCACATGTATCACTGAGAACATTTTAGGCTCAGATATCTAGCGCCACATTCTTGCACATGTATCACTGAGAACATTTTAGGCTCAGATATCTAGCGCCACATTCTTGCACATGTATCACTGAGAACATTTTAGGCTCAGATATCTAGCGCCACATTCTTGCACATGTATCACTGAGAACATTTTAGGCGCAGATATCTAGCGCCACATTCTTGCACATGTATCACTGAGAACATTTTAGGCGCAGATATCTAGCGCCACATTCTTGCACATGTATCACTGAGAACATTTTAGACGCAGATATCTAGCGCCACATTCTTGCACATGTATCACTGAGAACATTTTAGGCTCAGATATCTAGCGCCACATTCTTGCACATGTATCACTGAGAACATTTTAGGCGCAGATATCTAGCGCCACATTCTTGCACATGTATCACTGAGAACATTTTAGGCGCAGATATCTAGCGCCACATTCTTGCACATGTATCACTGAGAACATTTTAGGCTCAGATATCTAGCGCCACATTCTTGCACATGTATCACTGAGAACATTTTAGGCTCAGATATCTAGCGCCACATTCTTGCACATGTATCACTGAGAACATTTTAGGCTCAGATATCTAGCGCCACATTCTTGCACATGTATCACTGAGAACATTTTAGGCTCAGATATCTAGCGCCACATTCTTGCACATGTATCACTGAGAACATTTTAGGCGCAGATATCTAGCGCCACATTCTTGCACATGTATCACTGAGAACATTTTAGGCTCAGATATCTAGCGCCACATTCTTGCACATGTATCACTGAGAACATTCCAGAAAACCAGCAACTATGCTTTAAAAAAGAAAAGACTTGTAATCTCTCTCTCTCTCTCTTTCTCTCTCTCTCTCTCTCTCTTTCTCTCTCTCTCTCTCTCTCTCTCTCTGCGATCAGGACTCAATCAGAGTAGGACTCCAGACTCTCACACGAAGACAGCTGTCTGTTTAAGCCTGTTAGATCCACTCTGCTTGAATACCTGTTAAAACGTTGCATTGTGTTCTGCGCCAGTGGCCCAGTGCATCCGATTTCAGCCAGCGTTTAGTTCAGGTTTGCTTTCCTTAGCCTTTGATTGTCCCCAATTTTCCTGCAAGGCAGCAGATGATCTTTTCTGTAGGGGGAGTCTGCCCTTAGATGGTCGGCCCTCCCAGGTTTGCGAGCACCATCTGCCCGAGTCACTAGAGGTGACTAACACAGACATGCGACTTGTAATATGAGGAAACTGCAACAAGGAACACTTTTCATGCACAGCCTCCAACTGTTCCCGCCCCCTATCCCCACATACCGGTAAGTCACGTCCTCTCGAAAATGATGATCGTCGTAGCACTTGATGATGTTAGGCCAACGTTGATGACTCCAACTCCGAACACACTGACACACAGTCAGTCGTCAAACTATCCCCGTCGCACATCAAACAGCAGACCGTAAAACCTGCGCATGGCCGGTTTAGGGAACCATTACGATCACGTAATCATGTTAGTGCCTATCGTGCTGAAGTCGGATGTGTTGGGCCCAAAGGCGCAAATGTCACAGTTATACTGCAAACCATAACACAACGCAGACGCGCCCACTTAACGTCCTTTTAAGGGCGGATGACGAAGAGGTGTATTTCTTTAGTCATCGGGCGAACGCAAGCAAGCAAGTTAGTGCCTATGAAATAAAAAAAATTGAACTGCTGTTCTATAAATGCTATTCGAATCCTGATTGGGCAAAATGTGATTCTTTAAAGCTCATTTTTTTTTTTTTTTTTTTTTTTTTTTTTTTGTGTTTTATTTTTTCTTGTCTGATGTGGATTGTGAGAATAAATATTTCTGTTTCAAACTGGAAGTTAAAGGTTGAACAAACCACAACACAAACATTTATGCCTTAGATATCCTTATCAGTTATTATTATTATAGTATATTACCTTACTATAAATCCTTATATATTTTTGTGTTGTGGGTTGTTGTTCCTGCTGAAGGCCTTTTGGCCGAAATGTCATTCTACTTTCTTTTTGTTTCTCACCTACCTAAAGCTGCTACCATTCCTCTTTTTCCTTTTATTTTAAAATGTTCATTATTATCATCAGCTTTACAGCAGTTTCGCATCTCTCTTGATGCCTCTACCCAAGATAAAGCTTACTTGCTTGCGTTCGCCCGATGACTAAAGTATTCTTGAGTATTCGTAGACTGTAGAATTCCTCTTCGTCATCCGCCCTTAAAAGGGCGTTAAGTGGGTGTGTCTGCGTTGTGTTGTATAACTGTGATATGTGCGCCTTTCGACCCAACACATCCGACTTCAGCACGTCATTTTTGAGTACCGGGTTGTCTTTCCTCTTCGATGCCTGCTCGCTTGGCCAGACTAGACAGGTTAGTCTATTACTAGAGGCACCACGGATAGGGGGAGCAGGGTCTGGATGGTTCTGGTTCACCGATCCTGGCGCAAACCATCAGCTGTGGGTCGCTGACAACTTCCAGCTCTTGTGCTGGGAGTCGCACCTTCGCCTCCAGTTAAAGATTGAGTTAACTATAAGATTGTTTGTTGCATCTCTCTTTTTATTTATTAGTCACCGATCGCCAAAATGAGAGACAGAATATTTATTCTTCGTGGTTTCTCTGTTGACCACCTTGGCATATGTCGAAAGTCTGGACTACGTCTCTGTCCCCACCAACAACTGTCTGACCGCACTTGATTATTGCTTGGAACCCACCGCATGAACATACAAACGATTGATTCTGAATCTCCATTGAGCACTTGGTCAGACACAAACCAATAGAAGTTACAAGCAACAGGATCACGACTACAAGTCAAAATATTCAACCAACGTTTTAACTTACAAGACCTTTTCTATGTGTTTTTCAAAAGATACACTATGTAAAATAGGTTGGCAGAGTATATAGGTTCATATCATACAGTCCATTATTCATATCATACAGTATATTGTGCATATCCTACAGTCCATTGTTCATATCATACAGTCATTATCATCATCATCGAGTGCCTTCTCCGCAACGAAGGTTGGCTACCATGGATCGCCATTCTACTCTGTTTCTTGCTTTGATGGTGCAGGCTGTCATAGATTGACTTGTTCATCTTTTGAAGTTACTTGTCCATGTTAGTCTTGGTCTGCCTCTGCCTCTTTTACCTTGTATTTTCCCTTCCAATATTACTTTTAGTAGGCTGTTGTGTCTTTTAACATGCCCCAAAAATTTCATTTGTCTTGTCTTAATTGTATTTAGTAGTTCTCATTTTATTTTTAGTTGTTTTAAAACTTCAACATTTTGCCATTCTTAGTTTCACCTCTGCTGATATTTGTTTTGATGTTAGTATATTTTTAATGGCATTAAAATTACTTTTTGCCATACCTATACTTTTGTTTATTTCAATTTTACATTTTCCATCATTGGTTATATTATATCCCTGGTAGTTGTAGCTCTGGACTGTCTCCAGATGTATTCCCTCAACTGTGATATTTAATTGTAGATCTTGAGAATTTTCTTTGTTTATGATCATAGTTTTAGTCTTTTTGATATTCATGTCTAGTCCATATTTTTTGCTTGTTATGTTTATCACATAATTTGTGAGGACACAATTGGTGTAGGACTTTAGGATTGTCTGCTAGTAGAACCATTATTAGTACATTGTTCGTATCATACAGACCTTTATTCATATAATACACTCTATTGTTCATATCAAGTTAACCGCTGAGATCCTCAAGGCAATTGATAGCCATAATTGAATACATCTCCAAAAAATGTTCAACATAATTTGGAAAGCAGAGAAGAGGCCTCATAAATGGAAAAAAGGAATCATTGTTAATATTCCAAAAAAGTGCAATCTTAGAGATTGTACCAACTGGAGAGGCGTGACACTTTTGTCAGTTGCCTCAAAGTTATTCTGCAAAATCATCCTAAACAGAATAAAGGATTCAATAGATACAGTAATGTGTGAAGAACAGGCTGGGTTTAGAAAAGAGAGAAGCTGCCTTGACCACATTTTTACTCTACGACTTATATTGGAGGAACACATTGAAAAGCAAAAACCTTTTGTACTTAACTTCATCGACTAAAAAAAAAAAAGCATTTGACAGTATTCATCGAGATTCTTTGTGGAAAATTCTGAAGCAATATGGCTTACCATCAAAAGTCATAAATATTATTAAAGACATGTATGATGGTTACACGTGTGCAGTTCGAACAGAGGAAGGACTGAGGGAATGTTTCCCAATAGAAACTGGGGTTAAACAATGATGTATTTTATCGCTCTTGTTATTTGGAGTTGTTATGAACTTCATAATGAAGAAATACTGCACTGGTAATAAAGGCATTGAATGGATACAAGGAGACCATTTGGAGGACCTCGACTTTGCTGATGACATAGTTCTCATCAGCAGTCAGATAAAAACGATGCAGGAAAACACAAATGAACTATCATCAATAGCCAGCAAAATTGGGCTTGAGATCAATCATGAAAAGACTAAAGTCATGAAAATCTTAATTCCAACAGACGACAAAATATACATGGAAAACAAACCAGCGGAAGAGATCGATCACTTTATCTATCTTGGAAGTCACATTGATCGAGAAGGGGATACAGGCAAAGAAATTAGAATCAGAATGGCTAAAGCAGCAATGTCTTTCAGAAGCCTTGAAAAGTTGTGGAAATCAAAACTCATCAGCACAAACACAAAACTTAGACTATTCAAATCAAATGTACTATCAACCCTTACGTATGTGTGTGAAAGCTGGAAAACAACAAGAGATATAGAAACAAATTTGAACGCATTCGAAAATAAATGTCTAAGGAAAATACTTGGTATAGCGTAGAACGAATTCAAAACAAATGAGGAAATTAGAGAAATCGCCAATCAACCACTAATATCTTCAGTAATAAAGAAAGGACGATGGTCATATGTTGGACATGTGATGAGAAGAGATAATAAACGAATAGCAAAGCAAGCCCTCATGTGGGAAACAACAGGTAAGAGAAAAAGAGGAAGAACCAGAGAGACGCTAAGAAGGACATTGATGAGAGAGGCGGGAGCAGCAGGAATCGGCTCCCTCAGTGAGATAGACCTGCTTGCACAGAACAGAGACAAATGGCGAGATTTGATAAAATATCTTTAAAAGAGTTGAAAACTGCTAGAACAAAAATTCAGATGAAGGAGTATCTTGGTCTACGCCCTATGGGCCGGCTACGGCTCGAAAGGCCAATAGATAGATTGTTTCATATCATACAGTCCAGTATTTACGTCATTCAGTCCATTTTTCATGTCACAGTTTATTTATTTATTTTTCATTTCATCTGTTTTTCTGTTTTTCTTTCCTTTCTTGTGACATCCCAGCACCGACTCATTTATTTTTCTTTATTAATATAAGCAGCGCACTTCTGATGCATACTGTATCGCTATTTTAAATGTTAATTGTGAGATTAATTTTATTAACGTGGCTTTTATTAGGCAGGTGAGCAAATCAATAATGCATGAAATGTTCTAGAGGTTTGAACAATGTCATCAAATATTTCTAAAGTTAATGGGAAATAAAAATAAAATCTGTGAAAATTAGCTCATTTCAAGCAGCAAAACATAAATATATCAACTTGTTAAAATTAACTGTTTTTGTTTATATTTCTCCGATATATGACACCACAACAACGATGCCATTTTGATTTTCTACTCGAGTAGTTTTGGACATTAGTAAAAGACAAATATTGTAATGTTGGTTAGTGTTTTGAAAATGATTGATAAGAAAAGAATAAATGGAAGAAAGAAGATACGTTTGCTTCTTTACATAGGTGATCATTATTTTTTATAGGTGTATGTGAGTGTATTTGAATGTGTGTGTATAGGTAGGTATGTGTATAGGTAGGTATGTGTATGTAGTCTTCCATATATTTTTTCTCGTGCAGGTATATCTTTGGTTGTGCACATACATATTTCTTTGTACAGAGCTTTGCAGCAGGGGGTAATCTGATCATCAGAAGCAGACCCCGTCGAGCACGTGTTTCGACCCTAGAAGACCGAATGACTTGCTCGACGGGTCCTCTTCTGATGATCAGATTGCCCCCTGCTGCGAAGCTCTGTGCAAGACTTTCCTATTACTTGTGAATGTATATCATTGATTCTACACATACATATTACCATTACCTGTAGGAGTATAGACGATGGAGCATGTGCCCACCTCCACATTTTGTAACATGTTGTTTGTAATCATTTTTATTGCGTCAGTGTTTATAAGTGTTTTATTGTGTCAGTGTTGGTAAGTGTTTTTTATTGTGGCGGTGTGCGTTTGCATTTTATTGTGCCAACATGTATCAACTTAATCACCTTTTACCGTCTCCACATCGAAGGTCGGCTACCATGGATCGCCATTTTATTATGTCTCTTGCCTTGATTATACCTATACTGTAATATGTCCTCCTGGTCATCTCTTTATATTGTCAGTCCACCTTAAGCTTTGCTGTGCCGTGTATTCTCTCCACGAGGATGACTTTTAGTAACTTATTGTGTCATTTATGTGTCCATCAAATTTCATTTTTCTTGTTCAATAGTTATCTCATAATTTTCGGCGCATTAAAAATTTTTTTTTTCTTTAACCACATAATTCTTCCTATTCTTCTATAAATCCTATAGACCTAAAGAACACTTAGACGAGAGGCAACTACAGTAGACATCAGTTCCCTCGCCGAGAACAGTGACGTGTGGTGAGATACAATGCAAGATCTGACACATGATGACAACAATCGTCGGACACAAGAGTCTAGAATTTCTGAACTATTTGTCGTCTTCGGATCGATAGAACAATAGACAGACAAACAGACAGATAGACGGACAATCACAGGCAGACAATGAGGCAGACAGATAGTCAGACAGACAGTCAGTCAGTCAGACAGAAAAACAAACAGATCATTCTTCTCATCATCATCAGGTGACATGCCCACGGGGCCAGGACATTTACTGTCCCCTTCTCCTGATGTTACTTGTTACTTTTATTATTGATGTCTTTCTTCTTGAGATTGTTGAGCTGACTAATATTTTCTGTTATGTCCTTCCCTTAAAATAAATGTTTTTATTTAAGGAAAACTAAAATAAAACTTATTTGTCATGTAATCGACATAATGGTCTAGAGTAATATAATTATGGATGGCATAGTTTCATGTAAAGAAGAAAGAGGGACAAATAGAGAAGGCGGATGCAAGATATCATAGACGGAATGAGGTTGGACATGTCGGTGAGGTCAGTGAAACACTTCCGAGTAGCTGTCAGTCAGTGGGACCAAGTTCCAACAGGGACAAGGTAGATGATGATGTTGATGATGATAATGCTCTTCTTCCCTTATTTCTCTTTCTTTCTTGTTTTACTGCTGTCACGATATTTTAATGTGTTTCTCATCTTGTGACGTTTACAAAAAAAGGGTGCACTGTGTTCCCATGTAGAAGTGGAAAGAGAAATTACACTTAATAGTTCACAGCAAAATGGGTCAAGGTTACCACACCAGACAATGTGGAAGAAATATTTAAAATAATTGACAGTAGAAATAAAAGTGATACCAGACAGTGTGGGTGGATAGAAACGTAGGCGGTTAGAAAATAGTTGCCAGTATAGAGAAAGATACATAGGGACCATTAGACAGGAGAGAGGCACTGATTAGCGATTAACAAGCAACAGCTAGGAGATAACAATTAGAAAGGCTACTATTACTAGTATAGATAGATAATAAGTTAATACATAGCAGATATAGTTAATCCACAACAGGACTGGTGTTTTGATAACTAGAAGTGTGATCTGTTATGTATTTCATAATTTTCATTTCCATGAGTATATTTGAGTCCAGTGGTTATCCACACCTTCCGGTAGTATTATTATAATATTATTAACTGCAACCTACAATTGACATATCGTCCATTTAATGTATTATATGTTAACATAACTTGTGACTACAGAACTGTAATAATTGTACATAAACAAACATGTTTTCGTGTTATGGAACACCTCAAGTGTTTGTAGACTGTCAAGTACACATTTACTTGAATGTGTGGCCAAAGAACGGCCTATCATCATCATCAATGACTGCCCTCTCCGCAACGAAGGTTGGCTACCATGGAGCGCCATTCCACTCTGTCTCTTGCTTTGATAGTGCAAATTGTCATAGAGTGACTTGTCCATCTTTTGATGTTACTCGTCTATATTAGTCTTGGTCTGCCTCTGCCTCTTTTACCTTGTATTTTCCCTTCCAATATTACTTTTATTAGACTGTTGTGTCTTTTAACATGACCCAAACATTTCATTTGCCTTGTTCTAATTGTGTTTAGTAGTTCTCTTTTCATTTTTAGTTGTTTAAAAACTTCATCGTTTGTTTTCTTTTCTTTTAGATCCAATTCTACCTATTCTTCTATAAATCCACAAAAAACGGCCTAGATGAAGTACGAATAAACACTCTGCGAGAGACATTATGTTTAAGAGTTAAGATATATACTAGATATCGCTTCTTCACAAAAACATAAACCAGTGGCCTCACAAAGTGCTTAAAATTCCATTTACAAGGGATTCAAGTATAAAACAAATCTTTTTTTGTCCTTACAATTTAATATCAAATAAGGTCAAGTGACAAATAAACGTAAAATGTGCATCCATAAAGCGTTTCAACAGTTCTATTTGTGCACTGGATTCACACAAGATATCTTCATTATTCTGTTTAGCTGTCCGCTGAAATCTCAACATTCTTGTCTGTAACTGTATTTCTCTAGACTCCATTAATCTTGCTTGATTCACTTCCCTATAACAGGAGAAGATCTTTCTATGTAACACCGAAGAACCTCTTTTACTTATACTAGTCATTATTTTTTTTTATTATTTTCGTTTGGGAATTCTTATTACGAGAAATGTTTCTGTCACTTGTTGCTGCTGTATAATTTCCCTATATTGTCACTTGTTGCTGCTGTATAATCTCCCTATATTGTCATTTGTTGCTGCTGTATAATCTCCCTATATTGTCATTTGTTGTTGCTGTATAATCTCCCTATATTGTCACTTGTTGATGCTGTATAATTTCCCTATATTGTCATTTGTTGCTGCTGTAGAATCTCTCTATAGTGTCACTTGTTGCTGCTGTATAATTTCCCTATATTGTCACTTGTTGCTGCTGTATAATCTCCTTATATTGTCATTTGTTGCTGCTGTATAATTTCCCTATATTGTCATTTGTTGTTGCTGTGGAATCTCCCTGTATTGTCATTTATTGCTCCTGTAGAATTTCTCTGTATATTTACTTGTTGCTGCTGTAGAATCTCCCTGTATTATAATTTGTTGGTGCTGTATAATTTCCCTATATTGTCACTTGTTGCTGCTGTATAATCTCCCTATATTGTCATTTGTTGCTGCTGTATAATTTCTCTATATTGTCACTTGTTGCTGCTGTAGAATCCCCCTATATTGGCATTTGTTGCTGCTGTATAATTTCTCTATATTGTCATTTGTTGTTGCTGTATAATCTCCCTATATTGTCATTTGTTGCTGCTGTATAATTTCCCTATATTGTCACTTGTTGCTACTGTATAATCTCCCTATAATGTCATTTGTTGTTGTAGAATCTCTCTATATTGTCACTTGTTGCTGCTGTATAATTTCCCTATATTGTCACTTGTTGCTGCTGTATAATCTCCCTATATTGTCATTTGTTGCTGCTGTATAATCTCCCTATATTGCCATTTGTTGTTGCTGTATAATCTCCCTATATTGTCATTTGTTGCTGCTGTATAATTTCCCTATATTGTCATTTGTTGCTGCTGTAGAATCTCTCTATATTGTCACTTGTTGCTGCTGTATAATTTCCCTATATTGTCATTTGTTGTTGCTGTGGAATCTCCCTGTATTGTCATTTATTGCTCCTGTAGAATTTCTCTGTATATTTACTTGTTGCTGCTGTAGAATCTCCCTATATTGTCATTTGTTGGTGCTGTATAATTTCCCTATATTGTCACTTGTTGCTGCTGTATAATCTCCCTATATTGTCATTTGTTGCTGCTGTATAATTTCTCTATATTGTCACTTGTTGCTGCTGTAGAATCCCCCTATATTGTCATTTGTTGCTGCTGTATAATTTCTCTATATTGTCATTTGTTGTTGCTGTATAATCTCCCTATATTGTCATTTGTTGCTGCTGTATAATTTCCCTATATTGTCACTTGTTGCTACTGTATAATCTCCCTATATTGTCATTTGTTGTTGTAGAATCTCTCTATATTGTCACTTGTTGCTGCTGTATAATTTCCCTATATTGTCACTTGTTGCTGCTGTATAATCTCCCTATATTGTCATTTGTTGCTGCTGTATAATCTCCCTATATTGCCATTTGTTGTTGCTGTATAATCTCCCTATATTGTCATTTGTTGCTGCTGTATAATTTCCCGATATTGTCATTTGTTGCTGCTGTAGAATCTCTCTATATTGTCACTTGTTGCTGCTGTATAATTTCCCTATATTGTCACTTGTTGCTGCTGTATAATCTCCCTATATTGTCATTTGTTGATGCTGTATAATCTCCCTATATTGTCATTTGTTGTTGCTGTATAATCTCCCTATATTGTCATTTGTTGCTGCTGTATAATTTCCCTATATTGTCATTTGTTGCTGCTGTATAATTTCCCTATATTGTCATTTGTTGCTGCTGTAGAATCTCTCTATATTGTCACTTGTTGCTGCTGTATAATTTCCCTATATTGTCACTTGTTGCTGCTGTATAATCTCCCTATATTGTCATTTGTTGCTGCTGTATAATCTCCCTATATTGTCACTTGTTGCTGCTGTATAATTTCCCTATATTGTCACTTGTTGCTACTGTATAATCTCCCTATATTGTCATTTGTTGTTGTAGAATCTCTCTATATTGTCACTTGTTGCTGCTGTATAATTTCCCTATATTGTCACTTGTTGCTGCTGTATAATCTCCCTATATTGTCATTTGTTGCTGCTGTATAACCTCCCTATATTGCCATTTGTTGTTGCTGTATAATCTCCCTATATTGTCATTTGTTGCTGCTGTATAATTTCCCTATATTGTCATTTGTTGCTGCTGTAGAATCTCTCTATATTGTCACTTGTTGCTGCTGTATAATTTCCCTATATTGTCACTTGTTGCTGCTGTATAATCTCCCTATATTGTCATTTGTTGATGCTGTATAATCTCCCTATATTGTCATTTGTTGTTGCTGTATAATCTCCCTATATTGTCATTTGTTGCTGCTGTATAATTTCATTATATTGTCATTTGTTGCTGCTGTATAATTTCCCTATATTGTCATTTGTTGCTGCTGTAGAATCTCTCTATATTGTCACTTGTTGCTGCTGTATAATTTCCCTATATTGTCACTTGTTGCTGCTGTATAATTTCCCTATATTGTCATTTGTTGCTGCTGTATAATCTCCCTATATTGTCACTTGTTGCTGCTGTATAATTTCCCTATATTGTCACTTGTTGCTGCTGTATAATCTCCCTATATTGTCATTTGTTGCTGCTGTATAATCTCCCTATATTGTCATTTGTTGTTGCTGTATAATCTCCATATATTGTCATTTGTTGCTGCTGTAGAGTCTTTCTATATTGTCACTTGTTGCTGCTGTATAATCTCCCAATATTGTCACTTGTTGCTGCTGTATAATCTCCCTATATTGTCATTTGTTGCTGCTGTAGAATTATTTCTAATTCTCTTTCTTGTTGTCACCCCAGCCGTTTTCCTGACACATATCATATCAATGACAACGTACTTCCGATATTGATTTGTTTGCGGCCATCACGTATTTCGCAATGGGCGATAATTTTTAAAATATGCTAGGTGCGCATAATAAATAAACATCCTTAAAATATTTCATTCTCTAGACCAAATAAATGTCATCTAATTTTGCACTGTCTTCTTTTCAGTAAAACTGCTTCATAAAATTATATTTATATATATATATATATATATATATATATATATATATATATATATATATATTATGTTATAGTATTTATTGTTTCTTATTTCTTGATATTATATTATTGTTCATTGACAGCACATCACATTACATTGATCACAAACGTCAATCATGTCAGAGTTCTCTCATTTATTATAATCATAATCAGTTTATTGATCTCTATTATTATTCTTGGCACATGATCGTTCTGTAGTGGATGCACTTATCTTAAATTAATATTCGTTAATTCTGGACACTCAAGAGACTATCGTCGGTGACTATTTGAAATGTCCATAAGTGCATATCTTGCATTCAAACTCTCTATCACTTACTTACGTTTATCAGAAATGTGAAAACCAACTTGAAAAGTCTCAAACACTTCACAACAAAGTTCATATGTTCATTGCTATCCTTACTAATCTCTATCAACTTACTTAATAACTTCTCAACTGACTTAAAACTACAACTTTAAGATTCTTAACTTCCTAACTAACTGGCTCAACTTAACCTAACTGGCTTAATCTTAACATACTAAATGTGACTTCTATCTCTATAAATTTCTAGCTCTTCCTATTTCTGACTCTTGTTCTAATTGTCCTAATAATGATTGTCTAATCTAAATGTTGTTCTTATTCTTATTGTTTTAAACCTATTGTGTTGAAGTTTAAATACTTCAACCTCACACTTTGTATGACATATCTTCAGCCAATCAACCCTCGCAAAGTGACAATTTGTGACCCTTTTAGCCAATCAGTAAGGTAAAGTGCGAGACTTGAACCGGCGTCTTAGCACGCGAGTTTACACCCATATGTGCTCGGCCGCCTATCCAGAAATGTTCGGAGATTTCTGTATAGTGTCGCATCAAGCATCGAAACTCAGATGCGATGCAACATTCCTGACCTTCCCAGGGTAATACCCTGGTACCCATTTCTGGCAACGGCTGGGTCGACCGTGGGGGCATTTTTTTTTTCCAACCACGAGTTTAATTCACACTGCTCCCAGCGGGAATCGAACACGGGTTGTCCGAACGTCGGTAGTCCAGTCGGGTGGTTTTCCCAATTTAGCCAATCAACTCTCACTAAGACGATTCCACCGCCAACTTTCCATCTCAGAAATGTGACTCAAAGTTCAACTTTTGTCCAAGACTTGACAGTTCCATGACTTCAGTCCACAATTTTGTCAAAACAGACTATTTGTGACCATCATCTTCATGACCTGACCTGTCCTGGTTGCTGTTTACCGGACGGTAAAGTCATGCAGTCAAATCATGCGTGTATTGTCATGTGTGTATTGTCATGTGTGTATTGTCATGCGTGAATTGTCATGTGTGTATTGTCATGTGTGTATTGTCATGTGTGTATTGTCATGCGTGTATTGTCATGTGTGTATTGTCATGTGTGTATTGTCATGCGTGTATTGTCATGCGTGTATTGTCATGCGTGTATTGTCATGTGTGTATTGTCATGTGTGTATTGTCATGTGTGTATTGTCATGCGTGTATTGTCATGTGTGTATTGTCATGGGTGTATTGTCATGTGTGTATTGTCATGTGTGTATTGTCATGCGTGTATTGTCATGCGTGTATTGTCATGCGTGTATTGTCATGTGTGTATTGTCATGTGTGTATTGTCATGTGTGTATTGTCATGCGTGTATTGTCATGCGTGTATTGTCATGCGTGTATTGTCATGTGTGTATTGTCATGTGTGTATTGTCATGCGTGTATTGTCATGTGTGTATTGTCATGTGTGTATTGTCATGCGTGTATTGTCATGTGTGTATTGTCATGTGTGTATTGTCATGCGTTTATTGTCATGCGTGTATTGTCATGCGTGTATTGTCATGCGTGTATTGTCATGCGTGTATTGTCATGTGTGTATTGTCATGCGTGTATTGTCATGCGTGTATTGTCATGCGTGTATTGTCATGTGTGTATTGTCATGTGTGTATTGTCATGCGTGTATTGTCATGTGTGTATTGTCATGCGTGTATTGTCATGCGTGTATTGTCATGTGTGTATTGTCATGTGTGTATTGTCATGTGTGTATTGTCATGTGTGTATTGTCATGCGTGTATTGTCATGTGTGTATTGTCATGTGTGTATTGTCATGTGTGTATTGTCATGTGTGTATTGTCATGCGTGTATTGTCATGTGCTTATTGTCATGTGTGTATTGTCATGCGTGTATTGTCATGCGTGTATTGTCATGTGTGTATTGTCATGTGTGTATTGTCATGTGTGTATTGTCATGCGTGTATTGTCATGTGTGTATTGTCATGTGTGTATTGTCATGCGTATATTGTCATGCGCTTATTTTATCCCCATTTCCAAAACAACTTGCGTGGTGGTAATTACCATGCAACTATTATGTCGAGCATAATTCTACCTTACCTTCCTCCCCACTTTCTGTGTGTCCACTACCCACTATAAACTTTGCGCCATCTCTATGTGTACACTTTGTTATTCTGGTTAGGAATTTTCCATACCTTAAATTGTATGTCCTAACTACTGGAAAGAATGGGTAACGACGGAGCTACCTGCTCCCATGCTTTCATTAGCTTACTCTGTTACATATATATATATATATAAAACATAAATCTATAAAGTTCCTTTCACCGTACTCTCCAACAACCAACCCAACCGCGATATATTGAAGCTACAATTAAGACTTTGTTGGAGAAAGCGGAAAGAAATAAATATTTATGAAAGAATATAAATCAAAGCTATGTAGAGAATGTCGACAAGAATATAAGAGAAATACTTTATTATGTCTCCGTCTAAATCTTATTGGAAATAATCGAGAATTACAATTATTGTGCTTGGATAAATGACATTCTTATTGATACGTCCATTGTAATTACGTCTAGTCGTGCAAATTCGAAGATATACCAGTTTTATTTTTTAATTGTTTATTTGTCTCTTCTCTCCTCGTTTCTGGAAGATATTGCTTGATATCTCCTATACAGAATGTGACAGATCTAAAGCTCTCTGTCTGAAGCTATTAGTTACTCTCTTTGTCTGTCTCTTCCTTTGCTATTCACTAATTAGATTTTTTCCAACAAAATGACAGCAGATGAATGACGGAGTCTTATTTCTATCATTTCAATTCAGTCTATATCATTTACAAACTAAGTGCATTTTCCGACATCTAAAAATAGTACAAACTTGCTATTGAATGTAGTAATTTTATGTCTTATTCAGTGCAAGAAATTAAAATTACAATCAGGATATTTCGACAAAAGGCAAGAAAATATAACGAGGTCATATAAAAGTGGTTTTACATAAGATTGTCGAGAAGAGTGTAGAGCGGTGGTAGACTTACCGATGATTAGTTGTGTAAGGAGAAGGAATCGACTGAAGAAGGCGCGAAAAAAGGAAAGATCACGCGAAGAAAAGATGGAAGAAAACATAAAGAAAATATGAGACAGCTTAAGAGAAATACATGATAGGAAGGAAACACGAATAATTCTCTGTCTCTTTGGTTTGGTTTGCATCGAGATATGGCATGAACATTCTTATAGGTCAGACCTAAACGAATTTCATACACAGGGTCATTTATGATAACAGAGAAATAATATTAAATGAGTATTATAATAGAGGGAAACTTCCGAAGTGATAGGTCAGTGTATAACTCTAGGGGAGAAGTTGTTTACAACACTCGGAATAAAATCACAATTATGACATTTTCGCGCCCCCCCCCCACCACCCACTCACCTCTCCTCTTCCCTTTCCCTCAAGAGTTTCAAGATGGGCCTCTTGAACACTGGAAATTAAATAATCCATTCTTGTTGTTGTTGTTGGTGTTGTTGTTGTTGTTGTTAGGATCATTATTACTGCAGACTGGACAAATCCACATGAGTTCTGATATCCCCCTTGAGAAAGTCCCAGGAGAATCCTGGCCACATGCACGAACTCCGTACCACGTCCTGAAGTCCAATGTGTGAGAGGATTTCTGCTGACAGTTCTTCCTGAGCAGTGGCCATATTTGCTTGTCAATTGTAACTGCCAATGGTTCTTTAACGTGCGCGAGTGCCTACGGCATCACCTGTTTATTGCCGTTATCGTAGACGGCTAGACATCAAATCTCATTACCCAGAGATGGCTAGACATCGAATCTCACTAACCAGTGATGGCTTACATCGAATCTCACTAGCAAGAGACGGCTAGACATCGAATCTCACTACCCAAGAGAACAGGGGAGGATAACATCAAGAAAGCACGAATTAATATTTCCTTTCTTTAAAAAAAAAAATCACCACGGCTTCTGGTGGGCTTTGACTATAATAATATATAATAAATAAATATATTAAATAATAGTTTTGAAAAAAAGTCCATTACAATTAATTAATTTATTTACTGTGCTTGCAGAAACATGGACATTAGACAAGAAAACAGAACAGAAAATTGAAGCCTTTGAAATGTGGTTTTATAGAAGAATATGAAGAATTGGATGGAAAGAAAAGAAAATAAATGACGAAGTCTTAAAACAACTAAAAATTAAAAGAGAACTACTAAACACAATTCAAACAAGACAAATTGAGATTTTTCGTGCATGTTAAAAGTCACAGCAGCCGACTAAAAAATGTAATCTTGGAAGGAAAAATTCAAGGCTGCTGAGGCAGAGGCAGACTAAGACTCACATAGACGAGTAGCATCAAAATACGGACAAATCAGCCTATGGCAACCTGCACTATCAAAGCAAGAGACAGAGCGGAATGGCGCTCCATGGTAGCCAACATTCGATGCGAAGACAACACTCAATGATGATGGAGATGACCCTCCTTGAAGACTTCATCCAACGACGACGCCTATGATCTCAGTTTATGTTGATGTTACTCTGGTTCAGCCCGTCCGACTCTATGACATATTTGGTAAACACATATATAGTGTTACTGTCAAAACCTTCCATTAACCATTTAGTTCACACTCAAATATCACGAATTTCTCATTGAAGCACTTTTACTACACTAAAAGAATTTAGCCTACCCTGTGTCTTATGCAGTCCTTTCTTTCAAGGAAAAAATGTTCTGGCACTCAACACAAACGGTTCCGGCCGTACGTGTCGGCATTAAAAAAATACTACTGATCTTATATTTTTTGCACAGGGAATAATTTATTTTTTCTCTCATTCCAGTTCGAAATTATTTTGTCTTAGATACTTCATTATTAGTTAGCTATGTAGGGCTAATTTTATTTAATTACACATATGTGTGTGTGTGTGTTGTTTATTGTACCTGCTGAAGGTCTAAAGAGCTGAAACGTCGTTCAAATTTGTGTCGTTCTTTAAATACGTAAAGTTTTAACGTTACCATTTTTAAAATATTTTTTTTTAACATTTCTCCTTTACTGACTCATACAGTTTTTCTGCACCTGGCTTTGCTGCGATCTAAGTTTTCATCTTTTATTTCAACAGTTTTCTGTTGCTTTTTTAAAAATTGTATTCTCATTTAAGATGATTGCTGAAACAGATCCATAGTCATGTCTCTCTGTAGAATGCAAATGTTTTTTTCTGTTTTACATTATGCCCGCATCTGTATTATTGCTTTATATAGTTGTTCATATTAAGCCCACATCTATATAATTATTCTCTATAGTTGTCCGTATTAAGCCCACGGTTTTCGATCTCTTCAAGGAGTGAAATAGCTAGCGTAGAGGTTCTCAACGCGCCATTGCGCCCACTGCGTGTTTTCTTGGTGCCCGGGAAGTTCCAGCCTTATTACAGCGAGTGTCACCATTGATTGTACGACATTCAGTCCAACGACAGTTGAAAAAAAAAAGACAGGATAAGACAAACGCTGACGCTTTTTTATTCGCAGTAAACTAAAGCGGTAACCGTCGACATCAACTGGTCAGAAGAAAGCAGATTTAGTGTTTGACATTAGTCTTGATGTGGTATC
Source organism: Megaustenia siamemsis (assembly GCA_032433765.1). Lineage (NCBI taxonomy): Eukaryota > Metazoa > Mollusca > Gastropoda > Stylommatophora > Ariophantidae > Megaustenia > Megaustenia siamemsis. The sequence continues at coordinate 23,264,405 of JAVIAB010000124.1, forward strand.
TTGAAAGGCTTGAGTAGATGTGAATTTGAATTGACATAAATCATACGTCCCCAGTTTTATAGTTTTGTCTTCATTCATCAAGTATACAGTTTAGGATCACGACAATATTTTGCACGCATAGAGTTTTATTTTTAGTCGTGTTGATAATGTTATTATTTAAGTTGAGTTTCAAGAAGTTGTATACTTGTCTTTCCCAGCCAATTATTTTGAATTTCTTAAGTACTTGATTTTTTTTTATTCATCCGTGCTATATAGAACCAATTCTGACCTATGGAAGCGAATCATGGACAGTAGACAAACACATGAAAAGACGATTAGAGGCCACAGGTATGGGGTTTCTCAGAAAAATCTTGAAAGTTCCCTGGACAGCTAAAAAGGCCAATGAGGAAATTCTCAAAGAGGCCAACACAAAAAGCAAACTCCTAAAAATCATTAGAAAGAAACAATCAACATTTTTCGGGCACATCATGAGAAGAGGACAGTTGGAATACTTGGTTACAACTGGCACAATAAAAGGAAAGAGCGATCGCGGACGACAAAGAGAGAAAATACTGGATAGCTTGGTGTCATGGCTTGGAAAACAGTCAATAAAAGAACTCATGCGATGCACTGTAGATAGAAGATTGTGGAAGGACATGATCGCCGACACCAACCGGTAAGCATATGATGAAGTACTTGATTAGCCCCAGGCCGTAATTCCCAGGTAGTTGTACAAGATGTTAAAAGTCGCAATTATTTGTGGCAAAAATACTGTCATTGCTTCCGGTAAATGAAAAATTAAGCTTTCTAAGAACAAACAATTGATTCCATGAAATGTTCTTAAAGCACTTTCCAATGTTTTAACTTTTTCTTTATTTGTCGTTTATGCTGATCATTAACACCTTTATTTATTTATTTTTTTTTTACTACTTTCTTACTTGTGCCGGACTATATGTGAATGTGAGTGAGTCTGTGTGCGTGTGCGTGCGCGCATAAACGCGCGTGTGAGAGCTCGCGCCACTTATAATAAATATTTGTTTTGTTCTTTTTTTCTGTCTCAAAATATTTAAAAAAAGCATCCAGAGTTGAATATGTACTTTCAAGTTCGCTTAATGTTGTTTACCAGAGTGGCCTTTCCTATTATTCTCTCGCTTGATTTCTCCGACAGTCTCAAGTAATACCCACTTGCTCTGTGTCTGCTCAGGCATCTACTATTTCACTTTGTCCCTCTCCACTTTAAAATGTCTGCCCAGACATCTACTATTTCACTTTGTTCCTTCCCACTTTAAAATGTCTGCTCGGACATCTACTATTTCACTTTGTTCCTCTCCACTTTAAAATGTCTGCTCAGACGTCTAATATTTCACTTTGTTCCTCTCCACTTTAAATTGTCTGCTCAGACATCTATTATTTCCCTTTATTTCCTCTCCACTTTAAACTGTCTGCTCAGACATCTATTATTTCCCTTTATTTCCTCTCCACTTTAAAATGTCTGCTCTGACATCTACTATTTCACTTTGTTTCCTCTCCACTTTAAAATGTCTGCTCAAACATCTACTATTTCACTTTGTTCCTCTCCACTTTAAAATGTCTGCTCAAACATCTACTATTTCCCTTTGCTCCTCTTCACTTTAAAATGTCTGCTCAAACATCTACTATTTCACTTTGTTCCTCTCCACTTTAAACTGTCTGCTCAGACATCTACTATTTCACTTTGTTCCTCTCCACTTTAAAATGTCTGCTCGGACATCTACTATTTCACTTTCTTCCTCTCCACTTTAAAATGTCTGCTCAGACGTCTACTATTTCACTTTGTTCCTCCCCACTTTAAACTGTCTGCTCAGACATCTATTATTTCCCTTTATTTCCTCTCCACTTGAAACTGTCTGCTCAAACATCTACTATTTTCTTTTGTTTCCTTTCCACTTTAAAATGTCTGCTCAAACATCTACTATTTCACTTTGTGACTCTCCACTTTAAAATTTCTGCTCAGACATCTACTATTTCACTTTGTTTCCTCTCCACTTTAAAATGTCTGCTCAAACATCTACTATTTCACTTTGTTCCTCTCTACTTTAAAATGTCTGCTCAGACATCTACTAATTTCCTTTATTTCCTCTCCACTTTAAAATGTCTACTCAAAAATCTACTATTTCCCTTTTTTTATTTCCACTTTGACATCCTAATGGTTTTATTCTTCTTCTACTTTTTTAGCTCCCTGTGGAGCATAGGTCTTCAACAAAGACTTTCCAAGTCGTCCTGTTATTTTTTTGCCATTCTTTTAAGATCATTCAATGTCTTCCCCATCATCTTCATCTCTGCTTCTATCTGTCTTCTTCAAGAATTCCTTGGTCTTCTTCTTTGTCTTTTCCCCTGGGATTCCAAAAAGGGCCTGTTTCTCTTTATCCACTGGTATTTACTTGACTGGTACATTTCCATAATTCTATGTTAGTGATTTTGTCCTGCCATTTCCATCCTTTTATTCTGCGTAAACATCCATTAATGAAAGTCTTTATCTTCATGATTGTCAATTTTGTTGTTCTCCATGTTTCACAGCCATATAATAGGACCGACTTAACATATGATTTGAAAATTTTTATTTTTGTATTTAACCTAATTTCTTTGGATTTCCATGTGTTTCCCAGTGCAGCGGAAGCTTCTCTTGCTTTTGATATCCTTATTTTAGTATCATTTTATGCTCCTCCCTCTTTATCTATATTACTGCCCAGATGTATGTAAGATTGTACGTCTAGTAGAGGTATTTCTCCTAATTTTATTTGGTTATTGCTAACTGCATTAATTCTCATAATGTTGGTCTTTCATTCTCTTTTCCCCAGTGTTTAATGGTTTGATTAAACGATGTAAATATAATGTCATTGGTCGATCTTGAAAGAATTCCTTATATCACAAACCCAGCAATTTGCTTAAAGAGAAACGGATAAAAGTTCTTGTCTGGCAGCTGTTCGCACAAACTGCTATAAACAATTGAGCACTCATTACCATAACTATATGCGACGGTGAAACGGACATTATTTTAAATTAGAAATCTAGCATTATTCAAGAGAGGGAGAGAATGAGCCTTGGTGCTGTGGAGTTTATTTCTCAAATATTTCTGAGTTCAGGCAAAAGATTACAGTACCAATTGACACTTTCAAAATGCACTTATGCTGGCACTTACATCAAAATAAGAACAAGGGAAAGACAGTGGGAAATATGTCGGGTTCGTAATCGTTGACTCATTTTCTTCATTTGGGCCAGCTGTGAAAGTAAAATGGATGTCTGACCTGCGAGTTGATAGGCGCGATAAAGAAATCAAGCTCCCTTGCATTCAGTGCATTGTCTTGTACACTTTATCTATCCCTTGAGTTGCAATGTCGTTTGATGAATGTTGATTGTGACTATATCTCTTCAATGTCGTTGGTTCAACTGTTGAATGTGGCTATAACTCATCAATGTTGATGGTTCTACTGTTGAATGTGACTATAGCTCATCAATGTCGTTGGTTCAATTGTTGAATGTGACTATAGCTCATCAATGTCGTTGGTTCAACTGTTGATTGTGACTATATCTCTTCAATGCCGTTGGTTCAACTGTTGAATGTGGCTATAGCTCATCAATGTCGTTGGTTCAACTGTTGAATGTGGCTATAACTCACAAATGTCGTTGGTTCAACTATTGAATGTGGCTACAACTCACCAATGTCGTTGGTTCAACTGTTGAATGTGTCTATAAATCATCAATGTCGCTGGTTCAGCTGTTGAATGTGGCTATAACTCATCAATGTTGCTGGTTCTGCTGTTGAATGTGGCTATAAATCATCGATGTTGCTAGTTCGAATGTTGAATGTGGCTATAACTCATCAATGTCGTTGGTTCAACTTTTGAATGTGTCTGGAACTCACCAATATCGTTGGTTCAACTGTTGAATGTGGCTATAAATCATCGATGTTGCTAGTTCGACTGTTGAATGTGGCTATAGCTCATCAATGTTGCTGGTTCTACTGTTGAATGTGGCTATAAATCATCGATGTTGTAGTTCGAATGTTGAATGTGGCTATTGCTCATCAATGTTGCTGGTTCTACTGTTGAATGTGGCTATAGCTCATCAATGTTGCTAGTTCGACTGTTGAATGTGGCTATAAATCATCGATGTTGTTGGTTCTACTGTTGAATGTGGCTATAACTTATTAATTTTGCTGGTTCTACTGTTGAATGTGGCTATAAATCATCGATGTTGTTGGTTCTACTGTTGAACGTGGCTATAACTTATTAATTTTGCTGGTTCTACTGTTGAATGTGGCTATAAATCATCGATGTTGTTGGTTCTACTGTTGAATGTGGCTATAACTTATTAATTTTGCTGGTTCTACAGTTGAATATGGCTATAAATCATCGATGTTGTTGGTTCTACTGTTGAATGTGGCTATAACTTATTAATTTTGCTGGTTCTACTGTTGAATGTGGCTATAAATCATCGATGTTGTTGGTTCTACTGTTGAATGTGGCTATAACTTATTAATTTTGCTGGTTCAACTGTTGAATGTGGCTATAAATCATCGATGTTGTTGGTTCTACTGTTGAATGTGGCTATAACTTATTAATTTTGCTGGTTCTACTGTTGAATGTGGCTATAAATCATCGATGTTGTTGGTTCTACTGTTGAATGTGGCTATAACTTATTAATTTTGCTGGTTCTACTGTTGAATGTGGCTATAAATCATCGATGTTGTTGGTTCTACTGTTGAATGTGGCTATAACTTATTAATTTTGCTGGTTCAACTGTTGAATGTGGCTATAAATCATCGATGTTGTTGGTTCTACTGTTGAATGTGGCTATAACTTATTAATTTTGCTGGTTCTACTGTTGAATATGGCTATAAATCATCGATGTTGCTAGTTCGACTGTTGAATGTGGCTATAGCTCATCAATGTTGCTGGTTCTACTGTTGAATGTGGCTATAACTTATTAATTTTGCTGGTTCTACTGTTGAATATGGCTATAAATCATCGATGTTGCTAGTTCGACTGTTGAATGTTGCTATAGCTCATCAATGTTGCTGGTTCTACTGTTGATTGTGGCTATAACTTATTAATCTTGCTGGTTCTACTGTTGAATATGGCTATAAATCATCGATGTTGCTAGTTCGACTGTTGAATGTGGCTATAGCTCATCAATGTTGCTGGTTCTACTGTTGAATGTGGCTATAACTCACCAATGTCGTTGGTTCAACCGTTCAATGTGGCTATAACTCACCAATGTCGTTGGTTCAACTGTTGAATGTCGCTATAACTCACCAATGTCCTTGGTTCAACTGTTGAATGTATCTATAACTCATCAATCTCGTTGGTTCAGCTGTAGAATGTGGCTATAACTCACCAATGTCGTTGGTTCAACTGTTGAATGTGGCTATAAATCATCGATGTCGTTGTTTCAACTGTTGAATGTGTCTATAACTCATCAATGTCGTTGGTTCAACTGTTGAATGTGGCTATAAATCATCGATGTCGTTGGTTCAACTGTTGAATGTATCTATAACTCGTCAATCTCGTTGGTTCAGCTGTAGAATGTGGCTATAACTCACCAATGTCCTTGGTTCAACTGTTGAATGTATCTATAACTCATCAATCTCGTTGGTTCAGCTGTAGAATGTGGCTATAACTCACCAATGTCGTTGGTTCAACTGTTGAATGTGGCTATAAATCATCGATGTTGCTGGTTCTACTGTTGAATGTGGCTTTAACTCATCGATGTTGCTGGTTCAGCTGTTGAATGTGGCTATAACTCACCAATGTCGCTGGTTCAACCGTTGAAGGTGGCTATAACTCATCAATGTCGTTGGTTCAACTGTTGAATGTACTTATAGCTCATTAATGTTGTTGGTTCAACTGTTGAATGTGGCTATAACTCATCAATGTCCTTGGTTCAACTGTTGAATGTGTCTGGAACTCACCAATATCGTTGGTTCAACTGTTGAATGTGGCTATAAATCATCGATGTTGCTGGTGCTACTGTTGAATGTGGCTATAACTCATCAATGTCCTTGGTTCAACTGTTGAATGTGTCTGGAACTCACCAATATCGTTGGTTCAACTGTTGAATGTGGCTATAAATCATCGATGTTGCTGGTGCTACTGTTGAATGTGGCTTTAACACATCAAGAGTTATAGCCAACATGCACATGTTGGCTATAACTCTTTAGATCATTGACGATGTTATCTCTCTGCCATCTTTCACTGTCTATCACTGAACTTTGTAAAGGTTACTTTGAAGTCTAGTCTTCTCCAATTGTTTCCTTTGTCTGCGATCTATTTCTTAATCTTCTTGGTGTTCCTTGACCGTTATTGTGGAGAATGTTCTTAGCTAGAACTGTTATTCTTGTATCGATTTGGAAACATCTAAGCTGTTGCTATTGGATGTCGTCATTAGGGTGTAGAGTGTCCCGTGACTAATTATAGTCTTGTAGCGAGGTGAAATAGTAGATTTCATATTACTGGATCAGAGTATTTGAAGATGAAGTGGCCAGTGCTCATACTCTTAATGTTTACCTTCCACAACAAATTGAGCCAGGTAAAAAAAATTTTTATATAGTCATTTAGAGCGCGTCAAATTGTGGTTGAACTCACGGTGATTTCGTTGTAAAATCAGGGCGCTACTACTACACTGATTCTCTTTAACATGGGAGATAAGTGAAAATAAAGGGAAAAAAATGCTTCGTTTACAGTTAGCAACGTAAACTTCTGAGACACAGAGAAAGATCATTAGAACAACCGTTGTCGGAGATTGGCAGTTTCAATGATATTCTCTTGATGAGAAAGTCAAAACTGGAGCTGTCATAGTTTCAATGATATTCTCTTGATGAGAAAGTCAAAACTGGAGCTGTCATAGTTTCAAT
>JAVIAB010000124.1:23276275-23351959 GCA_032433765.1 Megaustenia siamemsis
TTTTAGAGCTGATAATACTGACAGTGCATCAGTCAGGATCACCAATTTATTGTGCATGTTATTTTTGTGTTGAGTAGCCAGTCTTGCAGCATCTCTGATGGCCTCAGATTCTGCTTTAAAGTTGATTGAGAATTTCCCAGTAGCTATTGACTTGGTGATCTCGTCCTGATTATTCAGCGTCAAGAACACACCTCCCCCTCCATTTCTGGTGGCATTTGTAGCAGAGCCATCTGTGTATATGTGGGACCAAGAGTCCTGTGGGTAGGTATCGTGCATGTGTTTTTCTGCTACGTGTTTTCTTTCTGTGTCTGATTGGGTGTCTTTTTCCATGATTCCTGTTATATTTTCCTTAAGTTCTGGTATTTTATGCTTTCCATGAGGAGACATATCAGATGGGCTCAAGGGTTTCGATATTGTTTGGGAAAATACTGGGTCTCCAGTAGTTAGTTCATTGGCAATTGCAGCGAAGTTGCTCCGCTTTAGTCGTACAATTCCAGAACCAGATATTCTTTGGTGCATGGGGTGGCTAAGGAGCCTTCTATATTTCTCCGCTTGTTGCAATACTTTAGTGACCCGTCTGTCATCTAAGGGTTGTAAACCTGTTACTGTTTCCAGAGATTTGATAGGTGTAGATTTCATAACACCAGTGATGATACGGGCAGCTTGATTCTGTGTTCTGTTAATTTTGGTAAGGTGTGATTTGGAAGCCATAGCCCAGGCTGTGACTCCATACTCTAGAACTGGTCTGACTCTTCCTACGTATAGTCTTATCAAAATATTGCTGTCTGCCCCGCAGTCCGTTCCTGCCAATTTCTTCATAATATTTGTTCGTTTTCTGGTTTTTTTCCTTGCTCTGTCTATCTGATTTTTCCAAGTCATTCTGCGATTCATGGTGACGCCAAGATATGTTGGGTTTTGGTCAATAGGAAGTGTATGGTCTTTTATCTTCAAGTTTGCAGAGAGTGTGTTTCTTGATAGGCTGAAAATTGTATATGTAGTGTTTTTTTCGCTGATTGGTAAGAACCAGGTGTTCGTCCATTTTTCAAGTTCACCTAGGACATCTTGCATCCTGGGTCCAGCCACCGACATACTTTCCTCGCGAGCCCATAACCTCAGATCATCTGCGTATATTGCTGAGTGTATTCTGGGTGGAATGTCCTTTACGATGTCATTTATGAAAATTAAAAAGAATGTTGGGGACAAGACTCCGCCTTGAGGGACACCTTGTTCGATAGAGACCTTCTTACTTAGTTGACCTTGAACTTGTATTCTGGCCGTTCTATCCTGAAGGTATTGAGAGACCCAATTGAATAAACGACCCTGGATGCCAAGTCTAAAAAGCTTGTTTTTTAAACCCTCTCGCCAAACCCTATCAAAAGCCTTCTCCATGTCGATCCACACTGCCAGTGTGTGTTTCTTTTCTTGTAGAGCATCCTCTATTTCCTGTGCACCTGTAGGTGACCAGGTCGTTAGTTGATCTGTGCTGACGGAAGCCACTTTGTTGTGGTACGATTTGTAGTTTTGTCTCCAAATGCCACATAAGTCTTCTGTTAACCAGCCTTTCCATGAGTTTACTCAGACAGCTCAGTAGGCTAATTGGTCTATAGCTACTTGGGTCTAGAGGGTCTTTTCCACGCTTGAGGATGGGCACCATAATAGCTTCTTTCCAGATTGCCGGCACGTGACCTCTCTTCCAGCTAGCATTTATTATCCTTAGAAGCTGGCCCTTGGCTTTCTGTCCCAGATTTATGAGCATTTCGCTGGAGACTCCATCTTTACCAGGGGAACTTTTGAGCTTCAATCTTTTGAGGGCAACATCTAATTCAGTTGGGGTAAAGATGGTCGTCTGATGGTGTTAAAGGCATGTGTTTTGCATCTTGGTTTTCCCGTCTTGCAGCTTTCTGTTTGTCTATTGGAATGTTTATTCTACTAATGTTTTTGTAAGTCTCTATCAGTAGATTTGCTACCCTTTTGCCTGTGAGGATGTTCTGATTGTGTGTTAATGATATTGGAGGTCGGCAGTTGTTTTCGTCGCTCAGAGCTTTCTCAAGTTTCCATAGTTTATGACCATTTTTGTATAGATTAAGGCTCTCTGTTTTGTCTATCCAGCTCTGTCTTGCTGATATCATGACCTCACGTATGTATTTGGCCAAGGCTGCTTTGAAGGCAATGTTGCTCTCTGTGCTGTGTGATGTTTCAGCTAGCTCTCTGGCAGAGTCCAGTTCCTCTTCTAGTCTTTGTATTTCCTTGCTCCAGTATGGCTTGTAGTTTGTTCTTGCTCCTCTAGGAATGGATTCATTAGCAGCTCTCAGCATTCCGTTTGTTAACCGTTCTGTCATATTATTGACCTTCTTTTCGTGGGTGTTGATAGGCACAGTATATGCATCAGTGAGCCTTGCAAACTTTGCCCAATCTGCTCTCTTATAGTTCCAGCGGGAAAGAGATATTTGCAACTCCGGTTTGTGAGCAAGAGCCACTGAAAGTTTGACTGGTCTATGGTCACTATCTCCGAGTTGGTTCAGCACTTTTCTGGTTATTTTGATAGATATGTCTCCAGTTGCAAATGCTAAGTCGGGAGTAGAAGTTGTTTTCCATCTTCTTGAGCAGAAGGTTGGGGGCGGGTGGGGGGGGGGGTTCCTCCCTAGAGTTTATGAGGAATAGGTTGTCTATTTCCCATTCTTCCACTTCTTCACCTCGAACATTGGACTCCTTATATCACCATCTTTCAGAGTGGCTGTTAAAGTCTCCTGCTACCAGACACTTTGATGGTGTTATTTCCATTGACTCCAACTTCAGTAATTTGTCAGTATACTATGGTGTCTCTATATATTTGCTTGCTTGTTGTCATCAGTATACTATGGTGTCTCTAGATATTTGCTTGCTTGTTGTTGTCAGTATACTATGGTGTCTCTAGATATTTACTTGCGTGTTGTTTGATTCTCTCTTTTCATAAATGGAGTGTCTTGCTTTGGCGCATCTGGTTGCTGTTAAAATGGAAACGTTTTGGTCTTTGCATATGTTTTTTATTCCATCTATTAATCTTTTGTCCTCCTCTTTTCCTTGGTGTTCCTCTTACCCTCTGTTTTGGTTGTTTTTAGATAGAATGCTCTTGATAACATTTGGTCTGGTTTCATTCTAAGTGCCCATACCATTTTTTTGTGTAATTCGTATATAAATTCCAGACATGGTTTAATTCCTATTTCTTCTCTGATTTTAACATTTGAATCTCTATCTGCTCTTGTGTTGTTTGTTATTTACCTCAAGCATCTTATTTTGGATGTCAAATATACGTTTGTCACAAACAACGACGATAGGATATTTATGTATTTCGACCCGACATATCCTACATCATCTCGGCACTTTAAGGATCGATATTACCGCTTTTCGATAAAAAAAAAATAATCCCTTTCACTTTGTTAAGCTGGTGCCTACACATGGAACATAGTTTTGGTCCACTATGAGTCATTGCCCTCAAAATCAGCAACCAGCTATAGGTCACTGAGTGTTATAAACTCCTGAGAAGGACATTTCATGTCTAAGACACACAAAAACTATTTTTACGACACATGTTACCATAACAACAGACCATTTATTTCAGAGTTGTGTTCGTAACACTATGCTATAGTCATGATACAACTGTGTGAAAGACATCGCCAATGATAGCTATTTTTTTAGGTAGGTGAGTTGGCCGTGTGCTCTAGCGTTTGGTTTTCGCGCTGTGACAAGGAGTACGGGTTCGATTCTGTTTCGGACCATATATTGTTTTTTATCCTTTTTTTCTGTTGTTGATTATTCATAGTTTTTTTTTTTACAAACCACTTCCTCTAAAATGATTCGCTGATTATCGCCTCGGAAGTTTCCCTCTATAACTATATTCATTTATTATTAGTTGTCTCTAGTCTAAACCAATGGAAATTACTAATCGTGCTGTCTCGTCTTGTAACTGTTTATCTGCAAACCAAGCCTTCAGCAGTACCCTATGCGCAAGATACTTGTCTTAATAGGAAACTACAGATATACCATATATTCCCGAGTTGTGATCGTAACCCTCTTCTATAGTCAAGATTACACGTACGTGAAAGAGATCGGCAATGACTAGTTTTGTTTTTTTTATTTCTCATTTGGTTTTTCGTGGCAAGGGGGCTTACTCCGGGCCGGCCTCTTACTCTAGGTCTGCCTTTTACTCTGAGTCTGCCTCTTACTCTGGGTCTGCCTAAACTGTAGGCCTGCTTCTTGCTCTGGAATTGCCTCTTACTCTGGGATTGCCTCTTACTCTGAACCTGCCTCTTACTCTAGGGCTGCCTCTTTCTCTGGGATTGCCTCTTACTCTGGACCTGCCTCTTACTCTGGGATTGCCTCTTCTCTGGGATTGCCTCTTACTCTGGACCTGCCTCTTACTCTAGGTCTGCCTCTTTCTCTGGGATTGCCTCTTACTCTTCTTCAGAAAATGTCGTTTGTTTCTTTCTGATGTTTTTTAAGAACTCTCTTTCTGTATTCGTCTCGTCGGTCTTTGTATGCATAACATAGAGGAATAAAATAATCTGTGTGAGGTCACGTAGAATTGAGCTCTAACAACACACAGACGCATAAGGAAGTCCAAAGAAATTAGGTTAAATACTAAAATAAAAATGTTCATCTCCAATGTTAAGTCAATCTTAGTAAAGTAAGTAAGTAAAGTACCCCCGTCGCGCCAAATGGCGTGTAAGGAAATATGGTGTTAGTGACCATAAATTTTACAGACCTTCAGCACATGATTTTTGGGTAATGTGGTCGGTATTACGCTCGTGCTGATTTACTTTCCCAGAAAAAAATCAGGTACCCATTTAAGGCTGGGTGAACCCGGAAGCCGTCGGTTGGGATCGGACCCTACCCCTTGTCCTTTGTAGTCCAGTTCACTAACCACTGAGCTATCGCGGCTCCCAGTCTTAGTATATGGCTGTTAAACATGGAGAACAACAAAATTAACATTATGAAGATACAGACAGACTTTTATTAATGGATGCTTACGTAGGATAAAAGGATGGAAGTGGCAGGACAAAATCACTAACATAGAATTATGGAAATGTAACAGTGAAATAGCAGTGGATAAGAGATGCAGCGAAGACAATGGCGCTGGAGAGGACACACACTGCGGAAGCCAACTCAAGAGTATTACACAACAGTCCGTTATGTGGAATCCCCAGGGAAAAAGACAAAGAGGAAAACCAAGGAATTCTTGGAGAAGACAGAAGCAGAAATAAAGATGATGGGGAAGACATAGAATGATCTTAAAAGAATGGCAAGAAACCGAACGGCTTGGAGAGTGTTTGTTGAAGACCTATTGCTCCACAGGGAGTTGAAAGATAGAAGAAGAACAACAACACACAGACGAAGCTTCTTAATAAGTCTGGCATTTTTTTAAAATTGAGTCTCCTAGAAATGTGCTGCATGTTTTATTGCCTGAACAACTGGGTATAGAGTATTGATTATATCTAGTGTTGGAGTATGTGTTAAGCATTGTATGTGTTGGAGGATGTGTAAAACAACACAAGCAGTAATTTTAATCACGCTAGACACAGCAAATGTAAATTAATCAATTTGTGTGCACGTTAAATGTAATTTATGTCTCGTGCAATCTCTGCAGTGTCCACACGTGGCACAATTGATTGCTTGTGTGCTTCTGTGATGGGGTGGGAGCGAGCGGTTGGACACGTAGCCTTTGTTTGCTCGGACCTTGTTTTTGTGCAAACGGTTGTTCTGTGGGTGAAAGTGGTAGAAGAGGGTCGACGTATGCGAACTCTGCAATCTGTCATAACTTGACGCAGAGTGGGGTTATCACGGTTGTTTGTCACTGATATTTTAGTTCATTTCTTCATGTGTGTCTTCCCTGGAAGATACAATACATATACTTCTTCTGAAATACATACATTGTGATTGAATGAAGCCGTAATTTAAAATGTTAGGAAAATATTTTGACGTTATCAATTTAATATCTATCTATCTACTGTCCTTTAGAGCCGAAGACGGCACATAGGGCAGAACCACAATCTCAAAAACAGAAACCTTGCGTGCCAAAATGACACATATTGCAGAGAGCACTGCTCTAAAATATATGGCGCTGTTTCCATAACAATACTTTTTACAATGACAGCTTGTCAAGCCATCGATCAATCTCCTTAGTCGCCTCTTACGACATGCCTGGAAGGTCACAGTGTCACTATTCTTTACCTCCCTCATAATGAGGCCCCTGTAACACAGGAAAAATTTAATATGATATTTTCCTAAACTCTCAGAGTAACCATTTATTTGACTGATTTTGTGATGAGTATTAACAACTATAATATCATTCAAGAATAAATATTGACTTTATTTAGGCTTTTGACGTTTTGAGCCTGGTGTCATATATTGAAGCCACTCCCATAAAATATAAATGTTGAGAATGAGGGAAATGTACTTAGCTGAGGACACCTTCATCCATACATTCTGAAACAATTCTAAGAGTAGATTAATAGGCCACTTCCCGATGAAAACAAACTGCCATTGTGTATTTGTGTCCGTGTAACTTGTATAGACATGTGTTTTGTATGTACATGTTGTATTTATAATAAATATGCACATAAATAAAGTACCGACGTCTATTTGGTTGGATGCTACATAATCAGACCAACGGTGCTGATTATTCTAAATAATTAGGTCCACATATGTTTATATTCACATATAGGGGGCGTCAGCAACATAACGATAGTGAATAGTAGCAACTCGCTGGCCTAGTGATAAAAGTGAGCATGATAAACTTGCTCAGAAAGCGTAACTTCTCTGTTCCAGAGGCAACCAGTATATTTTGTCAATAAACAAAACATATGAAAACACGGACAATTCTTGTCGATGTGATCCAGTTAGACTAATAACACTTTTTACAATAGATCAATTGTAATTCTGGTGCCACCCATCTAACAGCGATAGTGCCATCCATACACGATATTCTTGTGTGTACCACAATCATTTCATGCCTCTACTGAAGCAAAGATAAAGCTGGTTCAAAATGGGATAGTCGACAGGTCATCCTCACTGCACATTGTGCAACTCCATAAATACTCAACGATCTGGTTAGAGTTACAAGATTACACCCACGCCTGCATACTGAGTGATTCGAAGAACATGATAAAAAAAAGTGGAGTCATTGTAGAAGTCAAAAATACGTAGTATTACCTTTGTCTACGTCCTTGGACATACGGGAATACGGGGAAATGAATAAGCGAACAGGTTGGCTAACTGCCCTATCACTGAGGGTGGTCAGCCTATGGATCGGGCGGATATCATCAGTGCCGTGAGAGATGTGGGACGGGTACAGGAACTCAACAACCATGAGTCCACGTCACTCCTTCGAATGAAAGAGATGGGAGTTAAGATGGGCACAGCCAGAAACGAGAAACTTAGTGGGCGTGTAAGAAGGGAGACAAATAATAATAAATTAATATTATTATAGAGGGAAACTTCCGAGGCAATAATCAGTGAATCAATTCAGGGAAATAGGTATGTTTACAACACTCGGAAAAAATGACAAATAATCAACAACAGAAAAAACAAAGAATAATATATGGACCGAAGAAGAATCGAACCCGTACTCAATGGCACAGCGCCTTGCCACGAAAAGCCAAACACTAGGGAACACTGCCACTCAGCTAATTTATTATAAGATAAATAGAGTTAGCTGAGTGGCAGTGTTCCCTAGTGTTTGGCTTTTCCTGCCACTGAGTACGGGTTCGATTCTGCTTCGGTCCATATTTTGTTTATTTTTTTTTCTGTTGTTGATTATTTTCCATTTTTTCCGAGTGCTGTAAACATACCTCTTCCTCTGAATTGATTCGCTGCGTAAAAGAAGACTTATCAACCAACAATGAACTGTCAGTCGCTGAACACTGCAGAACTTGTTGAGGAGGGCATCTGAGCACTTATGGACAAGTTCTGAGTGCAATGATGATGAACCTCAAATAACTCAAGTACTCAGCGATCCACAAAAAACACAAACTAACGAGTCTAGTTCTGTGCTGAGTGACCAGACTTCTATAACTCCACGCATAGTACTTTTACAATAACAAGACATCATTTTTTTATTTTCTGTTCTTGCCGTCTGTTCAAAGTTCTATATTCACATTCTTTGATTAGGTCATGAAGTCGCTTTGCTTCCGGAGAGTAATGTGAACATCAGCCGCGCCAGCTGGTCTGTCTGATGAATAATGTTCTCTCTCTGATGAATAATGTTCTCTGTCTGATGAATAAAGTTCTCTGTCTGATGAATAATGTTCTCTCTCTGATGAATAATGTTCTCTGTCTGATGAATAAAGTTCTCTGTCTGATGAATAATGTGCTCTCTCTGATGAATAATGTTCTCTGTCTGATGAATAATGTTCTCTGTCTTATGAATAATGATCTCTGTCTGATGAATAATGTTCTCTGTCTGATGAATAATGTTCTCTGAAGAATAATGTTCTCTGTATGATGAATAATGTTCTCTGTCTGATGAATAGTGTTCTCTGTCTGATGAATAATGTTCTCTGTCTGATGAATAATGTTCTCTGTCTGATGAATAATTTTCTCTGTCTGATGAATAATGTTCTCTGATGAATAATGCTCTCTGTCTGACGAATAATGTTCTCTGTCTTATGAATAATGCTCTTTGTCTGATGAATAATGTTCTCTGCCTGATGAATAATGTTCTCTGTCTCATGAATAATGCTCTCAGTCTGAGGAATAGTGCTCTCTGTCTGGTGAATAATGTTCTCTGTCTGATGAATAATGTACTCTGTCTGATGAATAATGTTCTCTGTCTGATGAATAGTGTTCTCTGTCTGATGAATAATGTTCTCTGTCTGATGAATAATGTTCGCTGTCTGATAAATAATGTTATGTCTGATGAATAATGTACTCTGTCTGATGAATAATGTTCTCTGTCTGATGAATAGTGTTCTCTGTCTGATGAATAATGTTCTCTGTCTGATGAATAATGTTCTCTGTCTGACGAATAATGTTCTCTGTCTTATGAATAATGCTCTTTGTCTGATGAATAATGTTCTCTGCCTGATGAATAATGTTCTCTGTCTCATGAATAATGCTCTCAGTCTGAGGAATAGTGCTCTCTGTCTGGTGAATAATGTTCTCTGTCTGATGAATAATGTACTCTGTCTGACGAATAATGTTCTCTGTCTGATGAATAGTGTTCTCTGTCTGATGAATAATGTTCTCTGTCTGATGAATAATGTTCTCTGTCTGATAAATAATGTTCTCTGTCTGATGAATAATGTTCTCTGTCTGATGAATAATGTTCTCTGTCTGATGAATAATGTTCTATGTCTTTCCAACAGGGTTTTCCATCCTTTTCCATGTCTTTTCTCTTCTAAGTTTTGCCTTAGCACAGTCTCAAAGTATGTTATACCGTTCCTTATACATGCTCTCTATGATGTGCGATCACTTGCCAGATGTTCCCAGTCATATTCACATATGGAGAAGTCATTCAGAGATGATTTACAGATATCTCTATATCGTTGTTTAGGTCTGCCGATTTGTTTTTTTCCGTGTGTTACTTCGCCATATAATATTTGCCTGGGGATGCGCCTTTCTTCCATTCGCTGGACATGCCTCAGCCATTTTAGTCATCGACATCTGAGCATCGACAGGCTTGGTTTAGTGAAACAAAAACTGTCTATTTGCAGCAAATGGAAATAAAATATATAAAGTTGTCTACATAAGCACACCAACATACAACAAAAATGCACGGTTGGATCAAAATTCTTTGCGACCTAAAATAATTAGTTGGTTGTTGGTCGAACACGCAATAGTCGATTGTAAAAAAAAAAAAAAAAAAATTCAAGAGCCCCGTCTCTCTAGGAAGTGTTTAGGGAATAAATAATGGTGTTAGTAACCATATTTTTTTTTTTAATAGACATTTGTTACATGGTTTTTGGTTACTGTGGACGGTATTCTACCCGTGCATCTTTACTTTCCCAGAAAAAAAAATCCGGTACTCATTTAATGTTGGATGAACTCGGAAGCCGTCGACCAGGAACGAAACCCGATCTCTTGTCCTTAGTAGCCCAGTTCATTAACAATTGACCTATCGCGGCTCCACGCAACAATTAATAAACCTGTTAAATCTGAGTACCAGGAGTTAATAACAGCTGCGTTAGGAGGTAGAGCACTGGCCACATCATGTAACATCTTCGTGATGTAAACCTAATCTAATTTATAAATTTTTTTGCGGATTTTGAGAGCTCTTTCACTAAACCTACATAACGTCATCAACCTCAAACATGTTTTATAGATTGTACTCACAGTGATAACTTGTGTG
The DNA here is from genome assembly GCA_032433765.1 of Megaustenia siamemsis. Taxonomy (NCBI): domain Eukaryota; kingdom Metazoa; phylum Mollusca; class Gastropoda; order Stylommatophora; family Ariophantidae; genus Megaustenia; species Megaustenia siamemsis. Next base: position 23,286,600 of record JAVIAB010000124.1, read on the forward strand.
GTAGTCATCATCATCCTGTGACATACCAGTTGGCGTAGGCGATCATGTCCTTCCACAATTTTCTATCCATAATACATCGTAACAATTCTGTTGTTCACTGTTTTACATGTCATGACACCAAGCTAGCCAGTATCTTCTCTACGCGTCGTCCGCGATATCTCTTACCCTCTGTTTTGCCATTTGTAACCAAGTATGATGAAATGATAGAGGCTGGCATGTCCTGGCTAGAGTTGTCCGTACTTGCTCCAGAACGGATTGGGTGGAGATCTCTTGTGAGTGCCCTATGATGGGTGGAGATCTCTTGTGAGTGCCCTATGATGGGTGGAGATCTCTTGTGAGTGCCCTATGATGGGTGGAGATCTCTTGTGAGTGCCCTATGATGGGTGGAGATCTCTTGTGAGTGCCCTATGATGGGTGGAGATCTCTTGTGAGTGCCCTATGATGGGTGGAGATCTCTCGTGAGTGCCCTATGATGGGTGGAGATCTCTTGTGAGTGCCCTATGATGGGTGGAGATCTCTTGTGAGTGCCCTATGATGGGCGGAGAATTCTCGTGAGTGCCCTGTGATGGGTGGAGATCTCTCGTGAGTGCCCTATGGTCCGACCGGAGTTCAGAGGTTTAAGTAGAAGAAGAACCAAGTATTCCAACCTTCATCTTCTCATGACGTGTTCAAAAAATCTCGATTGTTTCCTTCTGATGTCTCTTAGGAGCTCCCATAGTGTTGGCCTCAAAGAATTTCCTCATTGGTCATTTTAGCTGTCCAGAGAACACTCAACATTCTTCTGAGAAATCCCATCTCTGAGAACTCTAATAGTCTTTTCATTTGTGTGTCCACTGTGTGGTATTACATAAGTTTAATATTTCACAAATAATAGTCATCGCCAGCTTCAGACGAACGCCATCACGCAATGAATACGGCGTATGGGGAATATCGTTTCAGTGCCCGTATTTTTAAATAGACCTTCGATGCATTATTGTTTGGTAATGTGGTCTGTATTACGCCAGTGAAGTATCTCTTTTCCAGAAAAAAAAAATCTTCGCTGTACCAGGCCACGTCATTTGGAGATGATATGGCCAAGGGTGTTCTTTGCTGCCACTCGTATTTTCTGAGTAAATGTTGGCTTCAAAAATGAAAAGCCACTTAGAAACACACTATTAGTGCATGGGGTTTTTTTCTACGTCATTAAATTGGTCGCAGATGTTAGAGACTTGACCCGACCGGAAATTTTCTGCAACGAGCAACAGCAGCAACAGCGCACGTTGCAAAGGGGGGAAAATTCTAAGAAAATGTAAACGAAAAAAAAAAAAGAAAAAAGATGAGATGAATGTTCATGAAACTGCATGCTGAAGATGGTGAAATTTGATTCGGGGGAGGAGGGGGGCAGCGAAGTAAATAAAAATGACAAAAATCTGTTTGCAAATAAAAATATTAAGAGGTTTTTTTTTTAATTTCACACCACGGCTGTAGATGTGAAAGAAGAGGTTTTCAATTAAATTGTTCTTCATTGTCTGTTTCCTCAAGTTGATGTGTCAACAGAGGAGACCAACGAGCTTCTATTTGCAGACGATCAGGCACTAATACATGAAACAATAGAAGACCTACAAGAACACTTAAACAAACTCAACATCTCAGGCACTAATACATGAAACAATAGAAGACCTTCAAGAACACTTAAACAAACTCAACATCTCAGGCACTAATACATGAAACAATAGAAGACCTACAAGAACACTTAAACAAACTCAACATCTCAGGCACTAATACATGAAACAATAGAAGACCTTCAAGAACACTTAAACAAACTCAACATCTCAGGCACTAATACATGAAACAATAGAAGACCTACAAGAACACTTAAACAAACTCAACATCTCAGGCACTAATACATGAAACAATAGAAGACCTACAAGAACACTTAAACAAACTCAACATCTCAGGCACTAATACATGAAACAATAGAAGACCTACAAGAACACTTAAACAAACTCAACATCTCAGGCACTAATACATGAAACAATAGAAGACCTACAAGAACACTTAAACAAACTCAACATCTCAGGCACTAATACATGAAACAATAGAAGGCCTACAAGAACACTTAAACAGACTCAACATCTCAGGCACTAATACATGAAACAATAGAAGGCCTACAAGAACACTTAAACAGACTCAACATCTCAGGCACTAATACATGAAACAATAGAAGACCTACAAGAACACTTAAACAGACTCAACATCTCAGGCACTAATACATGAAACAATAGAAGACCTACAAGAACACTTAAACAAACTCAACATCTCAGGCACTAATACATGAAACAATAGAAGACCTACAAGAACACTTAAACAAACTCAACATCTCAGGCACTAATACATGAAACAATAGAAGACCTACAAGAACACTTAAACAAACTCAACATCTCAGGCACTAATACATGAAACAATAGAAGACCTACAAGAACACTTAAATAAACTCAACATCTCAGGCACTAATACATGAAACTATAGAAGACCTACAAGAACACTTAAACAAACTCAACATCTCAGGCACTAATACATGAAACAATAGAAGACCTACAAGAACACTTAAACAAACTCAACATCTCAGGCACTAATACATGAAACAATAGAAGACCTACAAGAACACTTAAACAAACTCAACATCTCAGGCACTAATACATGAAACAATAGAAGACCTACAAGAACACTTAAACAAACTCAACATCTCAGGCACTAATACATGAAACAATAGAAGACCTACAAGAACACTTAAACAAACTCAACATCTCAGGCACTAATACATGAAACAATAGAAGACCTACAAGAACACTTAAACAAACTCAACATCTCAGGCACTAATACATGAAACAATAGAAGACCTACAAGAACACTTAAACAAACTCAACATCTCAGGCACTAATACATGAAACAATAGAAGACCTACAAGAACACTTAAACAAACTCAACATCTCAGGCACTAATACATGAAACAATAGAAGACCTACAAGAACACTTAAACAAACTCAACATCTCAGGCACTAATACATGAAACAATAGAAGACCTACAAGAACACTTAAACAAACTCAACATCTCAGGCACTAATACATGAAACAATAGAAGACCTACAAGAACACTTAAACAAACTCAACATCTCAGGCACTAATACATGAAACAATAGAAGACCTACAAGAACACTTAAACAAACTCAACATCTCAGGCACTAATACATGAAACAATAGAAGACCTACAAGAACACTTAAACAAACTCAACATCTCAGGCACTAATACATGAAACAAAGAAGACCTACAAGAACACTTAAACAAACTCAACATCTCAGGCACTAATACATGAAACAATAGAAGACCTACAAGAACACTTAAACAAACTCAACATCTCAGGCACTAATACATGAAACAATAGAAGACCTACAAGAACACTTAAACAAACTCAACATCTCAGGCACTAATACATGAAACAATAGAAGACCTACAAGAACACTTAAACAAACTCAACATCTCAGGCACTAATACATGAAACAATAGAAGACCTACAAGAACACTTAAACAAACTCAACATCTCAGGCACTAATACATGAAACAATAGAAGACCTACAAGAACACTTAAACAAACTCAACATCTCAGGCACTAATACATGAAACAATAGAAGACCTACAAGAACACTTAAACAAACTCAACATCTCAGGCACTAATACATGAAACAATAGAAGACCTACAAGAACACTTAAACAAACTCAACATCTCAGGCACTAATACATGAAACAATAGAAGACCTACAAGAACACTTAAACAAACTCAACATCTCAGGCACTAATACATGAAACAATAGAAGACCTACAAGAACACTTAAACAAACTCAACATCTCAGGCACTAATACATGAAACAATAGAAGACCTACAAGAACACTTAAACAAACTCAACATCTCAGGCACTAATACATGAAACAATAGAAGACCTACAAGAACACTTAAACAAACTCAACATCTCAGGCACAAAATACAACATGAAAATCAACAAAACAGAAGTCATGAATGTCGCCAAAAATAAACAGAGCATCAACATAACTATAGAAGGCAGACAACTAAAACAAGTAGAGGAATTCAAATACCTAGGAAGTCTAATGACAAATGATAATTCTCAAACAGCAGAGATAGAATCAAGATGAAACAAAGCTTGTCAAATCATCGGACAGTTATCACCACTATTGTCCAACAAGGAAATAACTCTGGAGGCAAAACGAGCACTATGCAATACAATCTTTATCCCAACGTTGTGCTACCTATGCCAGACCTGGACCCTAGATGCAAGAACAATAAGTAAAATAACCTCTACAGAGATGAAATGTGTTAGACAAATGACAGGAAACGGTCTGAGAGATAAGATCAGAAATGAAGAACTGAGAAAAAAGCTAGGAATCGCCCCCGCCATAGAATATATAAGGAAACAACAGATAAAATGGTTTGGCCACGTGACAAGGCAGAAAGAACAAAACACAACACAACGAGCCTTCAACAAACGTTGTGAGAACACCAGACCCAAGGGTCGACCACGAAAAAGATGGGTCGATGGAATATTAGAAGCACTAGGAAACATAGCAGCAGAGGCGAACAGAAGAGCAAAAGACCGCAAATTATATCTCCCCTCGACGCTGAAAGGCAGATGAGGAAGGAAAGAAGAAGAAGAAGAAGATGAGTCAACGAACTCAGGTTTATGCATTAAAATGCCTGTATTTGTAGTCACTCAAGTTAGAGGACGAATTATTGTTTGCAGCTTATTGGAAAAAAAAAAGTAAACATGTTATGGCAAATAATTTTGAAAGAAAACATTTGACTTTATTTTGAGACTACTGTGAGAAAACTGGGGAGCCGCGATAACTCAGTGGTTAGTGAACTGGACTACAAAGGACAAGAGTTAGGGTTCGATCTTGATCGACGGCTTCCGGATTCACGCAGCCATAAATGGGTACCGCATTTTTTTTCTGGGAAAGTAAATCGACACAGGCGTAATACCAAGCACATTACTTCAAAAATTATGTTCCGAAGGTCTGTAAAAAAAAAAATGATGATCACTAACACCATTTTGACTGTACGCCACTTGGCGTGATGGAGTTCGTTACTTTACTGCGGAGAAGCGTCAGCTAGAAAGAGGCAGGAGCTAGCATAGGGTCAAGGTCGAACTTTCCAACTCAAGTTAAAGATCTTGCTTCCTAGGCGAGGTGTATTCACTTCCTGATCAGCGAATTCCAGATTACAATAAAATACTGCTAGCTCCTGGGAGCTGCGATAGCGCAGTGGTTAGTGATCTGGACTACAATGGACAAGAGGTAGGGTTCGATCCCAACCGACGGCTTCCGGGTTCACTCAGCCTTACATGGGTACCGGATTTTTTCTGGAAAAGTAAAGCGGCACGGGCGTAATACTGACCACATTACTCCAAAAATGCTGCCTCTTCTTCTTTCTTCTTTTCTCTTTTCACTGATACCTAAAATGTGTCGTGGTTATATCATTTGTCGTTCTTGAGCTGCTCGAACTGTCTGAATTAGTGATTTTCCTTTGTTGTTACATGTCTCTGTCACTGCATCTATCCATCTTCTTCTGGGTCTTCAACTTGGTCTTTTTTCTTGCATTCTCGAGAAGAACGCCCTTGATGATGATTGGTAAGGATTCATTCTGACCAGGTGGCCAAACCATTTAAGTTGTTGTTGTTCTATATATTCTTGGCAGGGTTTTGTTCCTACCATTACAGCTGCAATTGCACTAATTACTGGGGTAATGTTGTAGACAACATCAGTGTGTATCTTGGGTACTACTACAAGCGGGTTATGACTCGCATAATTGTGAGAGGCATTGCTACATATACAAAAAGTCATGCCTCTTAACAATATTCGTCGTTTCCTAATGTTAATATTTGGGCTATGCATGTTTCTGTTGTTATTTGTAAGTATGGCCCAGAGATGATTCACTGAGTCATTTCACAGGACATCTCAAAGTTAATGACACCGTCCGGGTACAATGATATTAGTATTGTATATAAGAACAAGAACCAGTTTGGCTTATTCTGCTATAGCACTTTGCAGTTGGTTATTTACTTGGCTAGTTAGTTGGCTACTAATTTTTTTGTCTGATTATTGGATTATTGTTTGGTCTTCTGACAGATTCATGAATGGGCTTTTTTTGGTCGATTGGTCGGTCAATATGTGATTTGTTAATGTGTATCTTTATAGAGTGTTTATGGGATAGTAAGTCATTTTGTATAGTTTCATGAAAACATCATCATTAATAGAACGACAACACAAAATTTCTGATCAGATAGGCCTCCAGATCAAAACAACCAAAACGAAAGTCCAGAATGTTGCATGTGATATTTCACGTAACAAGTGAAATTTGGCAAAAAGTTCACATGTTACCAACCTAGGCAGCAAAATGTCCAGAGATGGAGACATGACATCAGAAATCATGACATACATAGCTCTAGCATCAAATGGAGATATAACATCAGAAATCATGACACACATAGCTCTAGCATCAAATGGAGACATAACATCAGAAATCATGACACACATAGCTCTAGCATCAAATGGAGACATGACATCAGAAATCATGACACACATAGCTCTAGCATCAAATGGAGATATAACATCAGAAATCATGACACACATAGCTCTAGCATCAAATGGAGACATAACATCAGAAATCATGACACGCATCGCTCTAGCATAAAATGGAGATATAACATCAGAAATCATGACACGCATAGCTCTAGAATCAAATGGAGACATAACATCAGAAATCATGACACACATAGCTCTAGCATCAAATGGAGATATAACATCAGAAATCATGACGCGCATCGCTCTATCATCAAATTGAGATATAACATCAGAAATCATGACACACATCGCTCTAGCATCAAATGGAGATATAACATCAGAAATCATGACACACATCGCTCTATCATCAAATTGAGATATAACATCAGAAATCATGACACACATCGCTCTAGCATCAAATGGAGATATAACATCAGAAATCATGACATACATCGCTCTATCATCAAATTGAGATATAACATCAGAAATCATGACATACATCGCTCTATCATCAAATTGAGATATAACATCAGAAATCATGACATACATCGCTCTATCATCAAATTGAGATATAACATCAGAAATCATGACATACATCGCTCTATCATCAAATTGAGATATAACATCAGAAATCATGACACGCATCGCTCTAGAATCAAATGTTTTCAACAAACTGACGAACATCTGGAGATCCGATGTACTCAGTAAGGGAACAAAACTTTGCTCAACTCCAGTATAATACCATATTTAACATATGGATGAGAAAACTGGAAATCCATCAAGATTTTAGGTAAGAAAATAGATTTGACAACAAATGTCTCCGAAAGATCTCAAACATAAGCTGGAATTAACACTTTCCAAATGAACTAATAAGAGACAAACTAAACAAGAATACACGTGTAGCTTTATAAGAAGAAGGCGTTGGAATGACATCGTTCATGTCCTGAGAACGAATGAAGAAAGGCTTCCCAGTCTAGTGCATTCATATATGGAGAGGATCTGGTAAACTAAAACAAGGTAAATCAGGATAATTGCTATGCAGAACAATTACTACCGAGGACTTAGCCATGGAATTAAAAAACAACCAAGACCTACAATAAACAGCACTAAATGGTCAATTGTTGAGAACTATGACTTTCGCATTATTGCTGTTTATCAGTTTGAAAGTTCGCCATATTGCTGTTTATCAGTTTGAAAGCAAAATGAATGAATGAATGAAGTCATTTAGTTTGTTAATTACTTTACTGCCTGTTTGGCTAGTTAGTTGGCTGAAAAGTTAGCTACTTATCGATCTATTAAACTACATAATTAGAGAGCTAGTTAGTTGGCTGAAAAGTTAGCTACTTGTCGATCTATTAAACTACATAATTAGAGAGCTAGTTAGTTGGCTGAAAAGTTAGCTACTTATCGATCTATTAAACTACATAATTAGAGAGCTAGTTAGTTGGCTGAAAAGTTAGCTACTTGGCGATCTATTAAACTACATAAATAGAGAGCTAGTTAGTTTCCTAATAAATTGGTTAGTTTGTTGGTTGGTTTGTTAGTTTCTTAATTGGTAACTCAACTTGCTATTAAATCAAGTAGTTAGTTAGCTTAAAATAACGGACATAAGATACTCGAAGAGGTCCACACATGAATTATACAAAGTGGTCCTTGTATCTCTCTCTCTCTCTCTCTCTCTCTCTCTCTCTCTCTCTGTCTGCGATGAAGTCTCAATCAAAGTAGGATTCCAGGCTCTATTATGAAGTCAGCTGTCTGTTTAAGCGATTCATTTGCCCTATATAGTTTCCCTTCCAGAGCAATGGGTGTGGACCACATTGCTCTTCTCAGGTCTGTGTACTGGGGGCAATCCTATAGAACATGTTTTAAATGGTCCTTGTATGACGTCGCGGCATGTTTGCTGCACGTAAATTGGGGAAACCGGATACCAAGAACACGACATTGGAAGAAGTGACACTACGTTGTTGTCTTAAGTCCATGAACTGGAGGTTAATATTGTCATTGTCAGAACTGAAAGATATTCTGGACAAATAGTGGAATTGTTAAACAACGCCGAACTGGTATAATTAGTCGCTGCGTTCTCTTGCACATTTTGAAGAGAAGATCAGAACATTTATGAAGATTGTGCAGAACATCATATGGCACAGCCGTTTATTGTCATCTAAAAAAGTGGCATTTCTGTTATAATCTTCAAAATGGTGCATTATTTTACGGATGAAGACGTCCTGAGACTAGTACATTCTACTCACACTTAAAATTGATATTTTATGGAAGTGGTTTCAATTTGTGACACTGAACACAAAAAGTATGATTTTATTTAGCTAAAGTAAATATTTGTGTATGAATGATATTTTATGTATGAATGATATTTTATGTATGAATGATATTTTATGTATGAATGATATTTTATGTATAAATGATATTTTATGTATGAATGATATTTTATGTATAAATGATATTTTATGTATGAATTATATTTTATGTATGAATTATATTTTATGTATGAATGATATTTTATGTATAAATGATATTTTATGTATGAATTATATTTTATGTATGAATTATATTTTATGTATGAATGATATTTGATAAATAAATGCTTCTAATGAACAGATGAAAGATTGGCACACCTGAGAGCATCAGGGGATGTAATATTCCATTTTTAACCACAATAATTAAAGACAATTTTGTATACAACTTCTTATCACTTTGATTGTAAAATGTAAGAAATATGTCTATTTTATGTTTCCAGATAGATACAAATGATACAATCAGCTAACGTATCAATGACAGACAGCCATGACGTATGTTGTCAGACATGCAGTTAACGACTTGTATTTGTGTGCACACTGTCTTTATATGGGAATACAACCACGCATTTTATTATATTTTAACAAGTGTATATATTTGTCTTATGCATGTATCTTATGCAACAAATCTATGTCAATAGAAATGAGAGAGTTCATCGATGCTATATAGAACCAATTCTGACCTATGGAAGTGAATCATGGACAGTAGACAAACAAATGAAAAGACGATTAGAGGCCACAGAAATGAGATTTCTCAGAAGAATGTTGAAAGTTCCCTGGACAGCTAAAAAGACCAATGAGGAAGTTCTCAAAGACGCCAACACAAAATGGCAGCTCTTAAAAAACATCAGAAAGAAACAATCAACATTTTTCGGGCACATCATGAGAACAGGAAAGTTGGAATACTTGGTTACAACTGGCAAAATAAAAGGAAAGAGAGATCGCTGACGACAAAGAGAGAAAATACTGGATACCTTGGTGTCATGGCATGGAAAACAGTCAACAACAGAACTGATATGATGCACTGTAGATAGAAGATTGTGGAAGGACATGATCGCCCACGCCAGCCGGTATGGCACATGATGATGATATATTTGTCTGTGTGTTACCTGGGCTTCATTATGAGGGAAGTAAAGAATAGTGACACTGTGACCTTCCAGACATGTTGTAAGAGGCGACTAAGGAGGTTGATCGATGGCTTGACTAGCTGTCACTCTAAAAAGTATTGTTATGGAAACAGAGCCATAGATTTTAGAAACAGTGATCTCTGCAATATGTGCCATTTTGGCACACAAGGTTTCCGTTTTTGAGATTGTGGTTCTGCCCTATGTGCCGACTTCGGCTCGAAAGGACAGTAGATATGTAGAGATATATTTGTAATTAGCATCTAGCTGCAGCTTCCATTTACTGAATGACTTAATTGCTTGATTTGATTTTAATGGGAGATAGAAGGGGAAGCCGTGCTGGGTGGTTTAGCGGCGTGGAAAGGAAAACAGATGAAGGGTAGCACTGTTGCATTTGTAGGGAGTAGCACCAGCTACCACCGCTTCAAGGTCGAAGGTAATTGAGAAATATGGCATACAACAACGCTCGCATTGGATTATGAATGAATGAATGAATGAATGGTGTTAATAATTCATATTTGTTGGTGTTTAAAACCCTCTTTATATTTATCCTCTCATAGTTCAGCTCTTTTTCTTTACCATATTTTTGTTATCATTATGCCGAACTACCTCATTATATTTATGTTACTGTTATATCCAACTACTCCATTATATTAATGTCACTGTTTTATCCAACTTCTGAATACTATTTAAAATCTCCAATTATTTCAGGCAAGTTGTTTATTGCAATTCGCTATTTTAAATAGACTTTTACTTTCTCTATGACGATTGTAATTCCGTCTGTCATCACGTAGGCTTACATTAGAGTTTAACATGCTATATTTACGTGTTTAGTTTCTAATTAAATTTCCGTTTGCTACAAGCTACATTTCTCATTTCAATTTCGTTAATTACACCACTGATACCTCAAGGAAATTGACTCATTTACTCCATGGAGTTTTGTCTACCTTAAGTATCCTTTCTCATTAACATTAACTAATTAACTATACATATTTACAATGTGTTCACACATGTTTAGCATTGTTTAAAGATGTTTATAACTCAACATTGGTGAAGTAGAGATTTTTGAAAATACATATTTATATCATCGTGAACCCTATGTCACAATTATCTTTTTTCTGTCAGGTAATTATGAACAATTTTTCCTTCCTCCAAATATAGAAATATATCGTAATGCTCGCTTGGCTTTATGGGTTTTACAGACTATATTGTGGTAGCAACCATCCGGTCGTTCAAAATGCGCATTTCGGGTCTCCTTTAAGAAAAACCTGAAAGAATATGCACATAATGAACGTACATTTTCAGTCTTAAAATGTATAAATCAACCATTTTTGCTTCACCAATGCAGAGATATACATTTATAAATACCGTCAAACATTTATGAACGCACTTTAGTATCTTCTTAGTTATCTTCAAGCCACTTATTTAACAAGCTAACTAATCTAAGCTTGTTACGTGATCATCTCTCATTAAAGTTTCCATTGTTGCAAGTTTAACCTCTCTAAAGAACAGTTAATAGAGTTCTTGTCTTATGACCAAATTAGAGTTTCCTGTATTAGTTTCCCCAACCATCAGAGTTCTTTCCTCCTAGATTTAATCTTCGATTTTGCTTTCATTTCAGTTAATGGAGCAACCTTTCCTTGACTCGGTCAGAATCATCCTTGATGACCGCTACACAGACAACATGGACACCATCTACAGAATCCTCATCAAGTTCATTCTGGAACACCTAGTTAAAGCGATCAGCTGATGAAGACTCCCCTCTTATATCTGCAGACACAACATTAAAACTGTCAACTCTTTATATTTATCATTTACCTGGATGAATTGGTCGCTTGCTTGTGTGCACCAAGACCAACAAAATGCGCGCCATTATGACCCAATTATCTGTTCGCGTAACAAAGCCTGGGGTCTTTAACGGCATTTTTGTTTCGCATTTAAACCGAAAAATAAAATCCTTGACGAGAATTGCCTAGTGAGCTGAATCAGAATCGATTACCATATAACGTGATTTCGTAACACTGTTACGTTTGTTTCAGCGTATTTAATATTTAATTTTAAGTTTAGATTGTAACAGCTCATTGGGCCAAGTTTAGATTGTAACAGCTCATTGGGCCAAGTTTAGATTGTAACAGCTCATTGGGCCAAGATTAGATTATAACAGCTCATTGGGCCAAGATTAGATCATGTTATCTGGAATAGAGACGTCTTTGTTTTTTTTTTTTTAATTGATTTTCAAACAATGAAAGGAAAAATGTTTATAAACGGAACAAAATAAAACAGGAAGTGATACTCGCCAGTCCAGCGTTTATAATATAGACTACTTTCGCTAGGACTAAGCAATAGTCATCTATATTGATCTATATATAACATAGACTACTTTTGCTAGGACTAAGCAATAGTCATCTATATAGATCTATATATAACATAGGCTACTTTCGATAAGACTAAGACATAGCCATCTATATTGATCTATATATAACATAGACTACCTTCGATAGAACTAAGCCATAGCCATCTATATAGATCTATATATAACATAGACTACTTTCGATAGAACTAAGCCATAGTCATCTATAAAGATCTATATATAACATAGACTACTTTCGATAGAACTAAGCCATAGCCATCTATATAGATCTATATATAACATAGACTACCTTCGATAGAACTAAGCCATTGCCATCCATAAAGATCTATATATAACAGAGACTACTTTCGATAGAACTAAGCCATAGCCATCTATATAGGTCTATATATAACATAGACTGCTTTCGATAAAACTAAGCCATAGCCAACTATATAGATCTATATATATAACATAGACTACTTTTGATAGAACTAAGCCATAACCATCTGTATAGATCTATATATAACATAGACTACTTTCGATAGAACTAAGCCATAACCATCTATATAGATCTATATAGTAGGATGTGACAGCTCAGGGAAGGAAATCCTGGAAAATCTCCACTGTCGTGACGTGTTCAGTCATTGACTATAATTCAGCTACAGCCATCTATAGATTTACAGAGGCTCGCGGATAGAAAATAAAATCAGATAACCCACCAACTGGCGTGACGTTGTAAGCTATAGGAGCTATAGTCGGCTGACATCACCCTACCCACAACCGCCCCTGCTCGAAAAGCTGAAAACGTCACGATAGTTGTAGGTTTTCCGGGAATTTCCTGTCAACCCGTAGTCCTGTGTAAATATATAGATGGCTGTAATTCAGCTAAACGAACCATAGTCATCTAGTATTACTAAGACCTGTAGGCTGAGAGAGAAATCCCGGAATCACCCAAACGTTGTGACGTCTTCAGCTATGCGAGCTATTCATTACAGTCATAGCCGCCCTTGCTCGGAAAGTGTAAAACGTTAAGCCAATTGAGGTTTTCCATGTTTTCTGTGCTCAATCCGTCTGTAGTAGGTAACAATGACAATTCAGCTTGTTCATTATAGGGATCTGCACACATTCCGAAACTGTTCGTACTTATCTTATTTTATAGGAAAATCTAAATCAGTTCGTTTCCACAAACTTCAGATTATCATCAAGCGCCGTGCCATATGTCATAAGTGACAATGTATCTCCATACCTTTCTGCCTCTACGGTTTTTATAATTTCGTACCATGCCTTTCTCTTAAGCGGTCGTGATTTGTTTTTCTTCCGTGATTCCTTCGTTCTTTTTTCCCCTATAATTTACCAGCTGTCACCTGCTCCAGTAGTTCCAAACGGCACTCTTTTATGGGTTAGACTAGACAAATGTCTTGTCACTGGCTAAGCGATTGTGACGAGTATAAAGGGAAATAACTTGTTTAAGACTTAAAGATAGAGTTACAAGGTTTCGGGTCTTGACAAATACAGATTACACTCAGTCGATTATGTTGTAGAGTTGAGTTCATAACAATTTAGTTGTGAAAATATTCAATTGTATCGTTTGTTTACGATAACATATATTAAGTAACGGACCTACCATGTCTCAAGTATAGCATATTGAAAGTATGGTGTGAATGTACATTTTTTTTTAACATGACCATGTTTTGGGATAATATTGTCAGAACTAAATCAGGTCGTTTTTCTTGCCCGTGAAAAGAATATCCGGTAGTTAAATTTGATGACCAATAGAAAGCTCTCCATAGAGTGGATAGAAATGTTATGTGATAAACATTGGCTCAGAATAGATTAAATGGCCACCGTGCTAGATGTAGACAGCCGCGATAGCTCAGTGGTTAGTGAACTGGACTACAAAGGACAGGAGGTAGGGTTCGATCGCAATCGACGGCTCCGATTCACTCAACCTTTATTGGGTACAGGATTTTTTTTCTCGAAAAGTAAAGCGGCACGGGCGTAATACCGACCACATTACCCCAAAAATCATGTGCCGAAGGTCTGTAAAATTGATGGTCACTAACACCATATTCCCTATACGCCACTTGGCGTGACGGGGGCACTTTACTTCTTTTTTTTTACTTGTTAGATGTCACAAGAGCTTATATAGTAACTGCAGACTGGTAGTTAGAGAAAATAAAGAAATACCAAGACCATTCCTAGTAACATCTGGAGTAAGATAATGGTGTGCATTGTTACCCCTCATGTTTACCACTTACATTAACAAAATATGCAAAGATGCCAAATCACAAAGTGAAGATTTAAAGGAACTACTTGTTGCTGACGACCAGGCCCTAACAGCTTCCGATGAAGCAGAACTTCAACAACATTTAGGGAACAGGCAAATAATTGCAATTTTTTAATAATTGCAATTCGGCCACAGGCCGAAACGTTAGTATTGTGTTGTGTTCCTTCCTTGTAAAGCTGTCATCATACTTTGGAGTGTTTAGCACACCCTACCACTGGCTCTTCAACAACATTTGTCGTTCTTGAAAAAGAACGCAAAAAGAATAACATGAAAATAAGCACTGAAGAAACACAGAATCAAAAGGAAGAAAAATGAAGACATTAGACATAGCAATAGAACACCGAGTTATAAAACAAGTAACACAATTGAAATATCTGGAAACAGCATTCTCTGAGGTTGTTAAAATCTCATGTGGATATAACATGCAACAAACATGGCAAGCCAAACATTGAGACAGCTATCCCTTATACTTCACCACAAAGTAATACTTATTACCAGCTAAAAACATCTTATGCAGAGTATATTCATTCCCATATTGTGATATCGATGTGAAACTTGGTCACTTACGAATAGGCATACAAGAAAGTTTGTCACTACAGAGATAAGATGTCTGAGAGAAGGGCTTGGAATTAACAGAAAAGACAGAATCAGAAATGAACATATAAGTGAAAGTGTCGATATTGAACCAATCATAAGCAACACAGAGAGACAACAAATAAACTAGTTTGCCCATCTAGAAAGAATGTCGTCTAGAAAGAATGTCGAACCTACCATACAAAGTATATATTAAAAGGTGAGAAGGGAGAAGATCAAGAGTCAGACCCAGAGTAAGATGGACAGACAACATTTTAAACAAATCGCTACAACATCAGTTGACAATGATTGAAGTCTTCCCCTGTTTAACCTCTTTCTCTTGTAATCTGCAATTTTAGTTATCACATATCACCGTTATTCAATCCCCTCGACGCTGAAAGGCAAATGAGGAAGGAAAGAGGAAGAAGACCGTTACTCAACATTTGTTGCAATTTCAAGTTCTTAGTTGTCAATGATGATTTTGAAAGAACACATTCTTGGAAAGTTTTTGTTTGTTCTTGAAGCCATCCAAAGAAAAATGTTTTGTTCTTGATGAGACGTGTTCTAAGTGTGGTCGCATTTTGAGTGGTTAGATTTACGAGTAGATAAGGAATCGCACAGAATTTGAGATGTTATATAAGATCATGAGAAGATAAGGAGTCGCACAGAATTTGAGATGTTATATAAGACCATGAGTAGATAAGGAATCGCACAGAATTTGAGATGTTATATAAGACCATGAGTAGATAAGGAATCGCACAGAATTTGAGATGTTATATAAGACCATGAGTAGATAAGGAATCGCACAGAATTTGAGATGTTATATAAGACCATGAGAAGATAAGGAGTCGCACAGAATTTGAGATGTTATATAAGACCATGAGTAGATAAGGAATCGCACAGAATTTGAGATGTTATATAAGACCATGAGTAGATAAGGAATCGCACAGAATTTGAGATGTTATATAAGACCATGAGTAGATAAGGAATCGCACAGAATTTGAGATGTTATATAAGACCATGAGTAGATAAGGAATCACACAGAATTTGAGATGTTATATAAGACCATGAGTAGATAAGGAATCGCACAGAATTTGAGATGTTATATAAGACCACGAGTAGATAAGGAATCGCACAGAATTTGAGATGTTATATAAGACCACGAGTAGATAAGGAATCACACAGAATTTGAGATGTTGAAATCAATATATTGTATGGCGGTCATGACGTCACATTTACTACGTGACAATTTTCTAACTGTGAGCATTCATTTTTCAATTGATATTTATTCACCATATCACCTGTCATGATCATAGATGAAGTGTTTTATGGTAATCATTCATGATACATATATTTTGGTAATTAACTAAAGTCCAACTTACTCTCATGATCAGGTATATTGTTCCTCTAAATATGCTATGTCATTACATCACCGTGTGGATGATATGGATTTAAGTTATCACCGAATGTAGGGGTTCACATCCTTCATGGGTTGTATAGCTACAGTGTGGCCGTGCGGCTAAAACCACTGTTCCGCTGGTTGAAAAGACGGCGTACAGTGTTCGAAACCCGGGGTAGAGAGAAATGATTTTTTCTATCTGCGGTGAAATAAAAATCCTGAGTCTCACACGTCGTGGCGACTACTTGACCAAGCGGCCTTTATTCCTCTGGTTCTATTGCTGCCCCCCCCCCCGACATACACCAGCAATGGTACTATGTGTCGTAAAGAAAGATAGAATAGCTACAGTTCTTTCTATTGTTCAACTATCTCCTGTGTGCTTAACTTGTTGAGTATCACTTCACACACATCTATTGACCTTCATCTGAACACCTGTCGTAACTCTGACTACTTTGAACTTATATTATTTTCTTCTGAACTGTATCTAGATAACTTTAAACTCACTTATTGACTCATTGAAATATATTTCTCTAAACACTTAATTAAAGCAGCTATGTCTTTCAGAAGCCTTGAAAAGTTGTGAAAGTCGAAACTCATTAGCACAAACACAAAACTTAGACTATTCAAATCAAATGTACTATCAACCCTTACGTATGCACGGACAACAAGAGATATAGAAACAAAGTTGAACGCATTCGAAAATAAATGTCTAAGGAAAATACTTGATATCGCGTGGAACGAATTCAAAACAAACGAGGAAATTAGAGAAATCGCCAATCAACCACTAATATCTTCAGTAATAAAGAAAAGACGATGGTCATATGCTGGACATGGGATGAGGAGAGATAATAACCGAATAGCAAAGCAAGCCCTCATGTGGAAAACAACAGGTAAGAGGAAAAGAGGCCAACCCAGAGAAGAACATTGATCAGAGAGGCAAGAGCAGCAGGAATCGGCTCACTCAATGAGATAGAGTTGTTTGCACAGAACAGAGACAAATGGCGAGATTTGATCAAATATCTTTACAAGGATTGAAAACTGCTAGAATAAAAACTTAGATAAGAGAAGGAGTATCTGAGTCTATGCCCTATGGGCCCTCTACGGCTCGAAAGGTCAATAGATAGATATATACGTTTAATTCATTGTAGAGAATCATTGTGACTAGAATCTAATTAAAATCTCTCTATAGAATCATTGTGACAAGAATCTAATTAAAATGATTCTAGAAAATATTTGTGACTAGAATCTCATTGAAATCATTCTAGAGAATCATTGTGACTAGAATATAATTGAAATCCTCCTAGATAAATAACCATTGTGGCTAGAATCTAATTGAAATCTTCCTAGAGAATTACTGTGGCTAAAATCTAATGGAAATCATCCTACAGAAACACTGTGACTAAAATCTAATGGAAATCATTCTCCTCCCTCTGTGCTCAGCTGCATATATAATTTGGGGTCACGAATCTCATTCACCCAAGCACAGAAGGTGTATAAGTTTTGGCATGCAACCACTTCCGAATAGAATTTGGTGGAAAATTCTATTTTCTCCTGGTTGACAAGGTCATTTCCAGATCATTCGACTGGAATCTTCTCTATATTTCCTTATTGGTACTTTAGATATCACTCGCTTGGCAAGTGACCTTTCCAAATTAACATGTAAAAACCATGTTATTGTCTTATTTTGCAAGTGACCCTTACCTCTGAACGAACTCTCACCTTTAACCTTTAAATATTTTGTTCCGATAAGTATTTGGTTGCTGGGTGAATGTTTCTATCATCGTATTTCTTCTTCTCTCTATCAACTTATATTTATATTATATCTCATATATTATATCTCATTACATGTCTTCGTCGGTAATTTCCTAGTTTGATCAGATATAGTCTTTCAGTTTGGAAGAGTGATGTCCCCTAAAATATGTCTGCCAAAATACAGTGGTTCTACGCATTCTTGGCGTTGGGGTCATTACGCCGATTGGTAATCAACCGCACAATTCCCTTCGATCAGAAGATCATAATTAGGCCGAGTGGCGTCGTTTTTGTCACGCGTTATAATATATTTATAAATATTTAACACTAAAGCTAAACCTAACCCCTGGACCCAACGCCCAATCAACAGATACTCCGAAATGATTACATGCCAGCGTAATGACCCAACGCCAAGAATGCGTAGAACCACTGTATTTTGGGAAGACATATTTTAGGGGACATCACTCTTCCAAACTGAAAGACTATATCTGATCAAACTAGGAAATTACCGCCGTCTTCGTCATCTTTCCTTCAATCATATAAATATTGTTACAAAAATCTTCTTGTAGTGACATATTCTGAAACAAATGTCTTTTTTCTTGAAATGACATATTCTGAGGTAAAAAAAAAAAAAATATTATTGTTCTTGGAAAGAAATGAAAAATAAAATATTTTTGTCCTTGGAAAGAAATAAAAAATATAATATTTTTGTCCTTGGAAAGACATGCGGAAAATAAAATATATTTATAAAATAGACATATTCTGTTTTTTTTTTTTTTTAATGTATTTTCTATGGAAGACATAATGTTTCTCTAAAACATTTTAAAAACAATTTTTGTTATTTGCATTACATTACTACCGTGTAACATGCCAGTGAATGCTGCCTTGCATGGTGAAACTGAACAAATATGCGTATCTAATGCTGTTTGTTTGCTTTCTTGTTGACTCTCCCTCCTCTCTCTATATTTATGCTGGTGTGTTATTGCGTTCGTGTGTGTGAATTTATTTGTGAAATATTTTCCTAAAACTGTGTTATTCAAATAATGTGCCCAAATCTTGTATTATACTGATGTGGCCAAAACATAAGATATTTGTATCTTCGATATATTGTAATACATTTGTATTATGGGAATTTACTGTACTATATGTGCATTATTATAACGATCTTTGTGTGTTGTCTTACATATGTTCCTTGTTCCATGCGGGTGGTATCTCTATAAATGCATTTCAATATTAACTTATTCAGTGTACCGTTTCCAATCTTTACATGTGACAACTGACACAAAGAAAGAAAGAAAGAAAGAAAGAAAGAAAGAAAGAAAGAAAGAAAGTAAGAAAGAAAGAAAGAAAGAAAGAAAGAAAGAAAGAAAGAAAGAAAGAAAGAAAGAAAATAAACAATATCTGAATGTCTCTGCCCAAATCGACAATAGTCATACGTTCACTAAAACCAAACTTATGACCATATATTTGTTAACAATTCTTGGTGCTGCACGGAACTGTCTATGACCTTTATATTAGTTTCCATACATATGTACTCCTTTTAGAATGTAACTCCTATATGCTTCTGCTATGTTACAAACAAGTTGCACATTACAAATATTATGCCACATTGGAGTTATTTTTGTAGTAACAAAGTAAGCACTTCTCAAAAGAAAATGGTATCACATTCAGTCGTTGATATGGCTATTCTCATGAGCAGTATAATACTAAAATGGAATATGTCAATATATATCAATGGAATAAACAATTATGCCTTGGATTTCACATCTGTAAATCACCTAATTAACTTATACCACTCTTTATAAGGGAGCCGCGATAGCTCAGTGGTTAGTGAACTGGACTACAAAGGACAAGAGGTAGAGTTCGATCCCAATCGACGGCTTCCGGGTTCACCCAGCCTTAGATGGGTACCGGATTTTTTTTTCTGGGAAAGTATAGCGGCACGAGCGTAATACCGACAACATTACCCCAAAAATCATGTACTGTCTATAAAATTGATGGTCACTAACACCATATTCCCTATACGCCACTTGGCGTGACGGGGGTACTTTACTTTTTTTTTTTACTTTTACTCTTTCAAAGCCAGGTTCATATATTAAAAGAATAAGTGGAATGTATCATTTCAGGCAAACCCGGACTGACCTATAAGCTACAGCTTGAAGCAACATGATCCTATAACGGACCTCAAACAATTTTCAGAATTTGTTTTGGGATTATTATTTTTTTTCATACCAGTCTACGATCTCAAATACTGTGAGATCTCCTGTTGTTCATTTGTAAGGGGAGTGGTGGGATGGGCCTGAAAGTTTAATTTAGTTTAAGGCCTCACAAAGTCTAAATCCAGCACAGATATCAGGGCATTGATCTTCAGTCATTGATTTCGCAAGCTTTCCATACTTTATATGGAAAATATCTATTTGATGTTAAAACATCGATTTGGTACCAGCCCTTGACACTAGACACAAGAATAATCGGAAATTAGTCACTATCAAATGAAATGTGTTAAACGCTTGATATGAAACAGTCTGTGAGATAAAATTAGATGTAAAAAATTTAGAAAGAAACATTGACTGATTGTCTGACAAGAGTCTGAAGTGGATGAACCAGCAAGAATCTATAACAGCAGTATCGTGAGTGCTACAGCCAATGAAGACTGACTAAATAGCTACTTGAAACCACCTGCGATCTTTGCCCAGTAGGTTGATGACGACAACCATGCAGGCATTGAAACATTTGCTGCTGCAATTAACCTAAAGGGTGCATACAATAGAACGCTTCTCACTTTCCTGATGTTTCAGCTTCTTGAACTTAAGACCAGTCCTTACCTCATTGATTTGATTTCTGCAAATCTGTTTTCAATGAGAAGTGATATTTAAATATGGTACGTGTTTCAATGAGAAGTGATATTTAAATATGGTACGTGGCCTCTCGTTCAACAAAAGATGATGTTTAAATGTTATGGGTTATGGTTATGGTTATGGATATGGTTATGGAAGGCCCCGGTATCACTGCAAACGAATTAAAATCCATAATTGCTCAACCCCTCTGTGCCAGTGGAATCATCCGAATTAATATTTCATCTCCCAAACAAAAAAAGGTAGCTGTAGTCCCTATCATAGCAGTCCCAGCACACGCCAAAAAAACATAAAGCGAAATCGCACAGAAAGTGAACACAACCATCTGTTCTCCATCATACGATATCATCATTCATCGTAAACAATCGGAATATCGAAACACGATCAAAACAGATGAAACGCACAGCTCACGGTGTGCATAGAGCACTTAAATCAGTAGCTCCTGCAACAAGTCGGACTTGGAATATGAGGAAACTGCAACAAGGAACACTTTTCAGACATAGCCTTTAATGGTTCCTGCCGCCTATCCACCATATTGACCTGAAGTTCACGTCCTCCTGAAAATGATGATTGTCATTTTTCTTTTTAATGTATAGAGCTTGATGATGCTAGGACATCACCCTGACTCCAAATCCGAACATATGAAACACTGTTAGTCATCGGACTATCCCCGTCGCACATCCAATGTTTAAATGTGTTTACGTTGACCTCTGAACCAATATATAAAAAAATATCCTAGGCCTACCTCAGGGTACACTGTTATCTTCAATTTTGTTTAACGATCAAACAATATCACAATGGAGAAAATTATGGGACGAGGCGTAGCATAATCTTACATCGATGATGACTTGGTGATCGCCAGGGCAAAGTGTTCCCGGAGAACTTCGCACAGAGCTAGATATTATTACTGTGCGGTGTGGTGAGGCAGGCGCACTTTCCAACCAGGCGAAGTCAACGGTAACATGATTGTTTCTACAATAGAAGACACCATGGACAGGCCATCCTTGTGCAAAACAACATGGTGACATCTGAGGTTGATATGTCTGCGTGGGACAATGCAGAATTGCAGGTACATGCGATTAGGGTACAGTATCCAGTTCCTTTCGTGGTTGTAAATGTGTACGCCTGTAATGAGAAGGTGGACACACAACAATGGCTTGATCTCTCCGCGTGGATCTCTTCGAACTCGAGGAGGAGAACGTCATTTTCTGAGGACACTTTAATGCTAGAGGAAACCAGTTGGGTAACGTCATAACCAACAAGCAGGGGAAAGACCTAGGGAACGCACTAGTGTCCGTCGGTTTAGTGTGCTTGAATGATGAAAGGAAACCAGAAACGCCACTTGAACAAGGGACTCTGATAATGTCATAGACCTGTCAATGGTGTCTTCCGCCTTCGCACCGGTTTGCAGGTTGAATGTACTGGGATTCCACGGAAGTGACCATTATCTATGTGTACACACCAATTGAGAAAGGCAGAATTAGAAAACAGAATAGCAAGCTTTTACATTCCACTATGAGAACACAGACCAGTACGTTATTAGCAAAATCAGACATAGGAAACAGGGCATCCCTCGCAGGAGGCAGGAGAGATGGACGCAGCCACCCTGGTGGAACGTAGATGTCGAGGAAGCTTGGCGAAACAAGAGACAAGCGATCAAGACATGACAAAAAGTCAGATGGAATGGAAGAAAACAACCTGAGCTCTTGAAGCGTCTGAAAGAAGAGGTCGACCAAAAAATGATGCACTTTACATTATGCGCTAAGCAGGCTAAGGATGCCAAGTGGGATTATTTCTGTAAAAGGTGTTCTCAGAAAAATCGCTAGGCACATTCTGGCTCCTTCATCAGAGCATGAATGGCACATCACGACACAGAGGTAAACCAGACTTCCAGAGTACAGGCCAGATATGGCACAAATCTGATGAGGGCCAATGGAAAGCCCTGCTTGCCCGCTACATTGAGCAGCCTGACCAAAGAAATGAGGCTGTAGGAATAAGGATGCGTGGGGCCTCTTTCAGAATTGAGTGAGGATGTAGTGCTTAGAGAAGATCTCTCAATCACAACCGATACCATTCGCACAACACTTAAAAGGTCACATAACACTGCTCCTGGTCCAGATGGTGTTCGGTACGATGACGTAGGTCGATTTAGCCGACAACGATTTGAAAAAAAAACTAGCCAAAGAGTTTAATGCCAGCATTCAGAGTGGCCAGATTAAGGAGTAGTGTCTACGAAGCCAAAACAAGGACCATTCTCAGATCAGTGCCTACAGAATAATCACGACGCAGAACACTGCGGGCAAGCTGCTGGAGAAAATAATTGCCCGTGTCCCCACCCGTCACCTTATTCAGAAACACGCATTCCCACCCACGCTCGGAGGTTATAGATATAACAAAGAGACATGACTCAATGCGGCAGTCTTCGCCTATGACGTCTTCGAAGGCTTCCGCAGACGAGAGGAGACATGTGCTGCTGCTATAGATCTGGAGGATGCATACAACAGGGTACCATTTGAATACCTCATGCATGTGCTCCTCAAACTGGCGGTGCATCCCTTCCTCATTAGATGGATCGCTGCAGCACTGTTTCAGAGGAGAGTGATACTCACATGTGGAAGTTGATCATCCGAGTTAACATCCATTTGTCCAGGGCTGCCACAAGGCTCACCATTGTCACCAGTTCTATTTAACATGTACACAATAACGATCACGGAACAACAGCTGGATGGGAAGGGACGAACTTTGACTTTTGCTGATGATATTTTGGCATATCGACAGGGAAGAGACAGATGTGAAATCGCCTCCACAATGCAAAACGAACTCGATCGCATCTCTTCGTGGTGTGGGGTTTCAGGTTTATTGGTTAATTCAAATAAAGCATCAGTTACATGGTTCTCACTTAACAATCATATCGCTAACACGGAAACACTGGAGGTACGAATGGGGGTTGATGAGGTGACCAGGGTCAAGGTGATGACATACCTCGGAGTTATGTTTGATCGCAGCCTGTGTTTTCGGGACCATGTCAAAGGATTAGCCGCCTTGAAGGTCATGGTGGCTGCCAACATCGAGCAGAGGCTACTACCTTTCTGTTCCAGGGATTAGTCCTCGCACCAATCGAGTATGCCCTGGCAGTTCTTAATGTCAGTACGACGACACGCAAATTGACAAGTTTGAGAAAATACAGAATGAAGTCATGCGCATTACCTTGGTGTACGAGGAACACTATCTATGTAGAAATGAAGTATGTTCTCGACTTTCCAACCATGAATGACAGGTTCAAAATCTGAAGGGCACGAGCATCCCTAAAGATAAGTGCAGATAAAGAGCATCCGTTGCATCATGCGCTCACCACAGGGAAGGGTGTCAGGCTAAAAAGAGGCAAATCATTGGTGGACCGAGCAGAAGATGTCATCAAACAGGTCTGTGGGCTTGCCAATATTAACGCTGGCAAGAAGTGGATACCAGTGCTACGTCATTCAGGGGGACATTCTCGTGTATTGTCACACTCGACAGGAAATGTAGGGAACAGGACTCAGTGGAGGTCAATGCGGAGCTCGACGGTCTCATCTGGGATAACACTGATGAGAAAGATGCAGTCCTCTACACAGACGGATCTGTAATACGACACAAAATGAGTGCATGAGCATTTACAGCACGCTCGCAAGCAGAATAGTCAAGGAAGACAGTGGTGCATACGATATGACCACGAGTAGCATGACGATGGGGGTGATGGCAGTGACCCTGGCATTCATCTGGTTAGAGTCACAAGACTACACCCACACCTGTATATACTGAGTAATTCTATGAACATGATAAGAAAAGTGGAAGCGGGATCTGTACGCATGCAATGGGTGGAGTCATTGCAAAAGTCAAAAATACGAAAGGTCATCTTTGTCTACATCCCAGGACATGCGGGAGTACGGGGAAATGAAAGAACGGACAGGTTGGCTAGCTGCGCTATTGTTGAGGACGGTCAACCAATGGATCGGGCGGACATCATCAATGCCCTCCGGGAAGTGGGAAGAACACAGGACTTCGACAACCATGAGTCCACGTCACTCCTTCGTATGAAAGAGATGGAGATAAGATAGGCACAGCCAGAAACGAGAAATTTAGTGGGCGTGTAAGAAGACTAATCAACCAACACAGAACTGGAGTCGTCAGTCGCTGGACACTGTGGGACTTGCTGAGGAGGAGATCTGACCACCAATAGACATGTTCGGAGTGCAGTGATGATGACCCGCTAATAACTCAATAACATTACCATTGCTGGTGTATGTCCCGGGGGGGGGGGGGTCAAAGTAGTCGCCACGGTGGAGACTCTGGATAGTCCTTTCTGTCTAAACACCGTACGTCGGCTTTCAGCCAGCTAAACAGTGTTTTTGCTCGGCACGCGCACCTCCAGGGTGTCCGGTTAGCGCAATCGATAGGCGGTTTTACCACGGCAACAGCCGGGTTCGTAATCCCGAGGACCCTGGGTTTTACTAATTCCCTAAAAAAGTAGTAGCCTTTCAGTGTCTACTACGGACAAGGGGTAGGGTTCGATCCCACCGACGGCTCCGGGTTCACCAGCCTTAAATGGGTACCGGATTTTTCTGGGAAAGTAAAAGCAGCACGGGCGTAATACCGAGTGCTGAAGGTCTTAAAATATAGGGTCACTAACACCGTGACGGGGGGTACGCGCACCTCCAGTAACATGGTTGTCGTTTGAATAATGACGTAGTCAACAAATCAAATCAAATGTGAGCCTGTGTTGACAAGTTGTGTACAGAACTCATGCAACGAGATATCTAGAAGTGGGTCTTACTATTATCAAGCGTGAAGACCAAGTGGTTTTGAAAGCCACAAAGGCCCGCTTTTGCCATGAGGGTATAGTTGCGGCACACTGTGAGCAACGGCATTTTGTACTCCTTTACCAGGAGCTGGTCCTGTCTCTGTAATTTAGCATTCACTGGCGATCCTGACACTCAGCAATACACAAATGGAACTACCAGGAAGGATACAAAACGTGACAATGCGCATCATCCGTCATCATCATTTTCCTCTGTGGCCGAATACGGCACATCGAGCGGTGGTCATAGTTCTCCATGACTGACGATCTGCTGCTAGTTCTTGGTAGTTTCTTAGTCCCATGGTTGAGTCTTCCTTATTAATT
The DNA here is from genome assembly GCA_032433765.1 of Megaustenia siamemsis. Taxonomy (NCBI): domain Eukaryota; kingdom Metazoa; phylum Mollusca; class Gastropoda; order Stylommatophora; family Ariophantidae; genus Megaustenia; species Megaustenia siamemsis. Next base: position 23,313,014 of record JAVIAB010000124.1, read on the forward strand.
GTTTTGCGTAAGTATTCCATTGGTCTACCTTGTTTTCCTTTTATCAGATGGTTTCCACATGAAAACCTGAAGGGGAAATCTTTCTTCATTCATTCTCTGCACATGACCGACGTATTTCAAACGTCTTTTTCTTATAAAGCTCGACACATATTCTTGTTTTGATTCGTCTCCTATCTGTTCCTTTGAATTGTATTATTTCTCGCATTATCCTTGGTTGCACAAAACGTACTGAGCACATAGTGATGCGTTATCTCCTTGCTTTCCCACCATGGCTGACAGAATAAGACTTTGCCGAGCACTTGTCTACTTCTAAAAAGGTGTGGACACACAACAACCACCATACCATGAATTTAGGAGTACAAAAGACAGTAAGTTAAAAGAGGAAAAACCATTGCTGGGTCAGGCAGTGGATAGTGTTCAGCTGGTATGTTCAAACTATGGCAAACAGCCTGGGGAGGACTGAATATGAGCGTCATCATTTCATTTCGTCATTTCTCGTAGTCATCACATTGGACAGACAATGCAGACAATCAAATTCGGCGGCCGTTGAGACGGGAATGTATGTCTTGTTTTTCTACAGCCTTTCCTTCAGCTTTTCTTTCAGCCTTTTTTTACATCTGAGAGTGATGCAATCATTTATACAGATGTTTATGTTACTAGGCACGAGGTCGTAGGCTTTTATTGTTCATCTTGGAGGTGGACAATGAAGGAAGACAATGTCGTTTTCTCACAGCCTACAAGTAGTTTGACTATGGAAGTTATGGCTGTCACTAAAGCATTGCCAGTGTTTTTGACACAGACTGACATGCATGTGTGTTTCCTCAGTGACTCAATCAGTTAAGCTCACAAACATCGCAGCTGGTTCTGCCCGACGTCAGTGACTCAATCAGTTAAGCTCACAAACATCGCAGCTGGTTCTGCCCGACGTCAGTGACTCAATCAGTTAAGCTCACAAACATCGCAGCTGGTTCTGCCCGACGTCAGTGACTCAATCAGTTAAGCTCACAAACATCGCAGCTGGTTCTGCCCGACGTCAGTGACTCAATCAGTTAAGCTCACAAACATCGCAACTGGTTCTGCCCGACGGCAGTGACTAGAGTTTCCGGGAAGATTTAGTCTGACGAAAGTCTGCTTCATTTTCGTGCCAGGAACGCGAGCGTAAGAGGCTTGGCAGTTTGGCTTGTACGGGAGAGCAATTGACCGTGGCGACATTCTGAGTTCAACCAAGGACGCCAGACGAAAATCGACTCAAAAATTACTCAGAATATGCAAATGTAAACAAACTAACGAATACCATGTCAAGGTTGGTTATGCCAGACGCGGGCGTTACGTAGGAATCCACGTGGATTTGTAAACTAAGACAACTCCGGTGACGTTGGTCAGTACACGTTGAGGTATATTCTTCAAGGTAGATCTGAGCGCTTAATACTAGTCCGATGTGCAATTAGGATGACCCGTCGACTAAACTAAGAAGAAAATCCAGAAACAATGTCTGCTAGTGAATACATAAAAGGCAACAGATAAAATCACGTGAAATGACAGACACGCATACAAATAAAACACAAGATTGCAACAAACGCTATGAGAGTACTGTGCCAAATGGTCAACCACGTTAGGGTGAGTTAAAGGAATATTAGAAACTAAAGGAAACACACCAGCAGGTGAGGTCTACAGAAGAACAAAAGACCGCAAACTACCTATCTCCCCTTCCATGCTGGAAGGCAATGAGCAAGAAAAGAAGAATTATTGAGCATGTGTGTGAAGGTCGTGCACTGTTTTGAGATGAAGTCAAAAAAAAAATCTGATTTCTAAAGGACATCGCCCGAACATAGACATGATATCCTTAATAGAAAAAAAGGCAATAACAATAAAGAATTATACATGTTTTTTTTAATCAGTAAATGATTACAGTATATCTTGAGGGTAAGCCATTAATAGTGAGAGCAAAGTAATTATTTTTGGTCGTATTGGGTGGGGGGGGGGGGGGGTGTGCGTTTATTATTTAAAAAGATGGTGGTTGGGGAAAGTCTGAGAAATTAAGGAAGACGACACTGGAATGATAGTTATGTTATGCTTGTTATGTTATGTTGTATTTATGTTGTATTATATTATTATTATGTTATGTTATGTTATGTTATGTTATGTTATGTTATGTTATGTTATGTTATGTTATGTTATGTTATGTTATGTTATGTTATGTTATGTTATGTTATGTTAGTGGTCGAATTACCATCATCGCACATCGAAAAACTGTCCTCCTCATCAAATGCTGCTTGACGTGACTGAGAAATAAAACGATGATGATTCACAAACTTTTCCTTGTTGTCCTTGTCACTCTCTTGAGTTTAGGCAATGTCCCACTTGACTTAGACATTCGGTAGTTGCACCAGGGCTGCAGTTTCATGAACAGCGTCGAAATCTTTTTTTCGCCCTACTTCTTTTAGGGCATCATGGTTATACGATTTGTCCATCGCGTGGCCACAACATCATGGCGTAGCATCCACAATGTTTGACAACAATGGGTGTATCCATAGCGCTTGATTCACTGAAAACCCGCAACCAGACGCACAAACACCGTGGCACCGGCGCAGAATCTTTAAAGTGGAACCCAGCAGTTTATTTTAAACATCGATCTACATTAGAGAGCTGAAATTATCAGCTTTGACCGCAAATCCGGCGGCGATCAACGAAACACGAACGTTATTTCATCATCTTGGAGCCGAAAGTCCAGTGGAAATGATTGCAGTAAAGGGATTAACTAGACCGTTACCGAACTATCAGAAAGGAGGAATAAAGAAAATTAGACGAATTGATAAGACATCTAGACAACTGATAAAATGAGCAGGTGTACTGCATATATTTCCTCCATAGTTCTTATTTTGTTTGTTTAAGTTTGTTGCCTTATCTTTACGAGTAGTGGGCAGACTAGATTTAGGTATAATCTAATGAAGCTATAGGAAAAAAATGGTACTGATACCATTTTTTTCTATTTTTTAATTTTTCCTCACATTCAGCTTTACTGCAGCTTCGCATTTTTATGCCTTAACCCTAATTAAGCTATAGCCTAGGGCCACACAATCCGAAAGGCGTCAAATTGTTTTCAAAATTTATCCTTGGAACTACACTTTACTCATACCAGTATATGATTGCAAGTGAGACCTTATGGTGTTAATTTATTTAACGGGTGGAACAGAAGAATGGGGGGTGGGAGCCTCATAGTTGTATTAAGCTTAGGACCTCTCCAAGTCTATATCCAGCACTGATGGTTGGTTTGTATTTAACAGGGACCATGCACTAATCGCATAAACATTTTAACGTATCCGCGACAGAATAACATGGGTTGAAATGGTGTCCAGTGTAACTACTCGCTGTGACCGCAATGACATGGTGTGTGTGTGTGTGTTTGTGTTTGTGTGTGTGTGTGTCCTCGCGTGCTTGTGTATATGTACTCGTATGTGAAATATTGACCTAAATATTGTAACTGAGATAATAAACAAGTGGACTTCAGTTGTGTTGATCAAGTGTCTTCCTTGTCTTTGATGTGTTGTATTCATCATCATCATCATCATCATCATCATCGTCATGTGCCATAGCGGTTGGCGTAGGTGATCATGTACTTCCACAATCTTCAATCTACAGCGCATCGTATCAGTTCTGATGTTGACTGTTTTCCATGCCATGACACCAAGCTATCCAGTATTTGTTCTCTGCCCCTTGTTATCTTGTTATTTGTTATCTCTCTTTCCCTGTATTTTACCAGTTGTAACCAAGTATTCCAACTTTCCGCTTCTCATAATGTGCCCGAAAAATGTTAATTATTTCTTTTTTGATATTTGTAGGGGCTCCCTTTTTGTGTTGGCCTCTTTGAGAATTTCCTTGTTCGACTTTTTAGTTGTCCAGGGAACTTTCTTCAGAAATCCCATCTCTGCGGACTCTAATCGTCTTTTTATTTGTTTGTCTACTGTCCATGATTCGCTTCCATGGGTCAGAATTGGTTCTACATAGCACCAATGAACTCTCTTTCTCATTTCTATTGATATAAATTTGTTTCAGAAGATATTTTCATTTTCTGAAATGCTATTTTGACCTGTGCTATTCTGCTTTTATTTATGTGGTGCGTCTTCCATGTGATGTTATAATTGTGCCCAAGTATTTGACGCGTTGCATTTGTTTCAGATTGTGTTGTATTTAACTATCTTTATTAGTTTTTTAGATATGACAAATATGTCAGTCTAAATTTAGAGATTTTTTCCCCAGAAAATACTACACTGTCAGCAAACTGAGCTGTAAATATGTTATCTTTGGGCACACAAATTAATTTTCTTGAAATTTTAAACAATTATTTTTCACATGAAAGCATTGAATACAAAAGATATAGTCAAAATCAAGTTGCTAGTTTACGCTGTCCTTAATTACTCCTGTAATTGAGACCTTTGGATCGCTTGGCTGCGCGGAGAGAAGAAACATGTTGCATGGGCAACAACTTGTATCTTTCTTTTTCTGCCCAAGCTCGCGCCCTGGAGATGACACCCCAGCTTCGCCATTTTGGTGTCGAAACAATACGGGAAGCAGGAATTATTGGGTGTATGGAAAACCACCCGACTAGACTAGCGACGTTCGGACAACCCGTGTTCGATTCCCGCTGGAAGCAGTGTGAATTGTACTCGTGGTTGTAAAAATTAAAAAAATACCCCACGGTCGACCCAGCCGTTGGCAGAAATGGGTACCAGGGTATTATCCTGGGAAGGTGAGGAATGTCGCTTCGCATCTGAGTTTCGATGCTTGAGGCGACACTATACAGAAATATCCGAACATTTCTGGATAGGCGGCCGAGCACATATGGGTGTAAACTCGCGTGCTAAGACGCCGGTTCAAGTCTCGTACTTTACCTTTACCTTTACATTCCATATGCGATGTCTGCGGCGTATTCTTGGTATCATCAGGAAGGATAAAATGACCAACGTGAAGGTCATGACTCGCACAGGCCTCACGAACATCTACACGCTGCTCAAACAACCTACGTTACGCTGGCTTGGCCACGTACACTGTATGAAATATGGCCGCATACCAAAAGAAATACTCCATGGACAACTAGCAGGTGGCAAAAATACTAGAGGCGTCCAAAACTTCGATTTGTAGACTTGTGTAAAGGCGACATGAAGACTCTGAACATAAACCCTGCAGCCTGGGAAGAAATAGCTGCAGACCGCAATCTTTGGAAACACTCTCAAGCTTCAACTCAAACAAGAAGCAGACAGATCTTAGAAAAAGAGAATACACAACTAAAAGAAAAGAAAAAAAGAAAACATTTCTAGAGGTGCTGAAAATTCCATAGTCAGCTATGACTGACGGAGGATACTACTACTAATCTAATTTCTCCTGTACCTTGTTTAAAATACTTCTCGGTGTATACTGTAAAGCTCTTTATTGCACACATGCAAATACACACACAAATGCACACATCGTTGCTTATCATAATTCCGTACATATAGCAGTGCCATAGAACAGTGAACTTGTCAACTGAGAACAAGGGATCTAATTTGATCAAGGTCGGGCTTAGATTTTTGACAACTTAAAATAGATACCAGAGGTTTATTTTCTTGAACAAAACGACGAACCTGTGATATAGCCGTCCACATTTCCCAAAAATTCGCATGTGGTCGAAACAAATGGAAACTAATATAACAATATTCACTATAAGCCCCACTCTTGCCGTAACGAAGCTCTTTCTGCTGTCGTCCATCAGCAAAAAGCTGCATTGTTAAATTTGTATCCTCCTTTTTGGGGCTTGGGTAGTCTAGAGGTAAGACGTCGGCTTTTAGACAAGAAGGTCCCGGTTTCGAACCTGCCACAGATTGTGGGTATTTGTCAATTCCCCATGACGTGGTTTATTCGCGGGTTTATAATCCCCCCCCCCCCCGGTCTCTGAATCTAATATCTTATCAGATACGGCAAAAACAAAGGAGGTCCGGTGTGTAACACACGCACGTTAAAGAACCCTCGGCAGTTAAGAGTATAAAAGAATAGCTAATTTTTCTGATCATTTTACAGCTTAGAAGCAAGCGCCTTTCTCGTGACAAGCAGCAAATCAGAAAAGTGTAGTCCTTAGTTCAAGAATGATGCTATCTTCGGGCGCCATAACAGGTGATGAAAATGCGAGACAGAAACAACCAAAATAAAAGGGGAAGACGCTGGCATATTTTTCCCTTACATTTTAAAGCATTTCACATAGAAACAAACAAACAGCAGGACTAAAGTTGAGATATATAACGTGTTCACATGCGATTTTTGGGGGATGTTAAAAGACACAACAGCCAACTAAAAGTAATCTTGGAGGGGAAAATACAAGGTAAAAGAGGCAGAGGTAGACCAAGACTAATATGGATGAGTAACATCAAAAGATGGATGGACAAGTCAGCTTATGACAACCTGCACCATTAAAGAAAGAGACAGGGCAGAATGGCGCTCCATGGTAGCCAACCTTCGTTGCGGAGATGGCACTCGATGATGATAGCGTGTTATTTATACTCAACGCGTTTGTAGTGTAGTAACATGGCACATAATAATGATAATAATAATAATAATAAATAAATTAATAAAAAAAAGCTCAGAAAATAAAAGAAAACAAAGAGAAAAATTCAAGTCCTTGAAATTTGTGATATAGAAGAATTAGATGATATAAAAGAAAACAAATAATACAGTTCTGAAACGGCTGAAAAATGAAGAACAAACTATGTAGCACAATTTTAACAAAACAAATGAAATTTGCAGGACAGTGAAAGATACACACCTTCCTATTTAAAGTGATCTTTAAGGGGAAAATACTGAGTAACGAAGTAGACAGAGACTAAAGTGTGCTTAACAGTGTCACAAGAGACGAAAAGAAGAACATATGATGTTATTGTTATTGCACTTGATTTGTGCGAAGTTTCTAAACTACACAATGTTGAGTATAAATAACATTTTATATTTCTCAGTTTTGATCCTGCCGTTATTTGCTTTGATGTGACATGCTCTAAAATTGAATGTCAACTGTCATCCACCTTCCCTTTTTTTGTTTATGTCTGACATTTTCCATCATTCCATGACGTTGTGAGACAGAGATACATTCTTGAAGAAAGAACTACCGGCCTATGCCACTGTTCCCTGGATATATACATCCATATATATATATGACCCTTTTCGTCTTGCCAGACGGTCTAGTGGAGGCTCAACAGCTTCTCTCGTGGCTAATTCTACCAATGTTTGACAAACACACGCGGTCACATAATGAACAGGTCAGGCCCACTGGTCCACAGGGTTTTACATCCTTTTTCATGAGTCTTTTCTCCTCTAAGTTTAGCCTTAGCACAGTCTCAAATGTTGTTATACCGTTCCTTATACATGCTCTCCATGATGTGCGATCACTTGCCAGATGTTTCCAGTCATTTTCACATATGGAGAAGTCTTTCAAAGATGATTTACATATATCTCTATATCGTAGTTTAGGTCTGCCGATTTGTCTTTTTTCGTGTATTATTTATGCGCTTTTCTTCCATTCGTTGGACATACCCCAGCCATCTTAGTCTTCGACTTCTGAGCATCGACATGATTGTTGGAGTCTTAGCACGTTGCAGGACAGTTAAGTTGGTTATTTTGTCCTGCCATTTGATGTGCATTATTTTGCGGAGACATCGCATGCGGAAGACATTTAGTCTTTTTTCCTGATTTGAGTATGTTGTCCAGGTTTCAGATCCATATAACAGTGCGCTAAGCACACAATTTTGATATATTAAGAGTTTAGTCTTCAGTGTTAGTTTCGTGTTGTCCCAGGCCCTTTCTGTGAGTTTGCCCGAAGGTCGTAGCTGCCTTACCAATTCGACTGTTTATTTCTTCATCAAGATACCCTGGATAACATGACAACAAAACGTTCTACAGGATTGCCCCAGTAAACAGACCTGAGAAGGACAATGTGGTCCACACCCACTTTCCTGGAAGAGAAGCTATACGGGGCAACAGAATCACTTACACAGACAGCTGCCTTCATAAGAGAGGTCGGAGTCCTAGTCTGAATGACGTCATGATCGCAGAAGGTGAAGAGGAACAAGCACTTTCACTAAATCACAGAGTCAAACGGAGATTTATTTAGCCAACCTTCGATGCGTGGATAGAACAATATAGTGATGTCTCCAATAATTCAATCATAATTACAGCTGTTCAGTAACAAACGTTCATTTCATGGCAAACAACGAAGAAAAACATATTCCCCACAAAAACTTAGTTTATTTTTTCCAATTAACCATTTCCCCCATCAGAAGCAGGCTCCCTAAGTGTACCGTGTGCAAAACACAATCTCCTACAGCCAGACTGAGCAGAGGGGTGTTTGTGTGAAGGGCCCACACTGCTAACCGGTTTCTTTTATTCTTAACAAAATGTACTTGTCCGGCACTAGTTTCTTTAGCGCTATTGTTAATTATTGTAAAAAAAAAATAACCACAGTCAGTAGTGTATTCATCTAACTGATAGTTTCCAGATTGTTTATACTGGAGTTGAGTTGTTCAATGATCGACCCCCAGTTGTGTCAGCCATATTTTTATGTCTGAGTCAGTCTCTGTGTTGTCTTATTCTTAAGGCGGGGCTGGCTTTGTGCGTGCTACTCCACAAAGGTTGGTCAAAGGCGACTTCACAGGTTAGTAAAGAGTGTGTAGCACATTAAATAAAACTGCATTGCATATTTTACTTGTACAAAGTAAATAAATTGTACTTGAGTACATTTTTACAGTAATGGACCGAGTAGTTGACATTTGCTGTCTTATTGTAAAAAAAAAATAACCACAGTCAGTAGTGTATTCATCTAACTGATAGTTTCCAGATTGTTTATACTGGAGTTGAGTTGTTCATGATCGACCCCCCAGTTGTGTCAGCCATATTTTATGTCTGAGTCAGTCTCTGTGTTGTCTTATTCTTAAGGCGGGGCTGGCTTTGTGCGTGCTACTCCACAAAGGTTGGTCAAAGGCGACTTCACAGGTTAGTAAAGAGTGTGTAGCACATTAAATAAAACTGCATTGCATATTTTACTTGTACAAAGTAAATAAATTGTACTTGAGTACATTTTACAGTAATGGACCGAGTAGTTGACATTTGCTGTCTGAGTAGTGTAAAGTAGTGATTAGTTGATTAGTGTTTGTAGTTAAGACACTTTAAACTCACTCTAAGGTACTCTACTAAGGCTCTAGACCTAGACACTAGACAGAGACTAGAGACGACAACTGAAGTTTAATGTTTTAGAAGTGAAAGTAAGACAAGGACCGAGTTGACGTTTGCTGTCTGTAGTAGTGTTGTAGTTAAGACACTTACTAAGGCTCTAGACACTAGACAGTGACTAGAGACGACAACTGAAGTTTAATTAATACTTTAGACTTAGTTTAGACTTTAGAAGTGAAAGTAAGACACTCATGACACTGGACGCATGTGTATCATACATGATGATATTCTTATATATTATTGCATGATGATCTATCATTCTATGAATCTATGATGACTAGTATCAGTATAAGTATTCTATCTAAACTTTCTTCTTTAATTTTAGTCTTTTTTTTTTTTTTATAAACTATAAACTTTCACTTTGTCAGGCAAACAACAATTTGAATAATAATCTGTAATGTAATTAATCTATTTCTATCATCATATGAATAAAATGTTAAAATGACTTGACAGAGTATGGCGTCATACCAACCTTTTTAGTTTCAATAGTTTTGTTAGTTTGTAGTTTTCTTTGATTAAACTTGATTTACACAAAATTAAGACGTGTGTGTGTGTGTGTGTGTGGCTATATTAACAGTCAATTTAAGATAATAATCTTATCTTATACATATAATAACAATACTATAGACAACAGTAACATAACACCACTGACTCAGTTACATGCAGAAGCCAAGCTCACTCAGTCACTGTACTCAGTACAGTACTACACTCACACTCAGTCCACAGGCCATAGGTCGCTTTAGTCAAACTTTGAAAGTTGTTGAAACTGTATAGATAGTATATATTATTTTATTTATATACTATAATTTCTGTATCAAATCACAGTGTATATAGTTTAAATAATTTACTATTATTGCTATTGTTGTATATCATAATTATATCTATGATAAAGATGAGTATTGAGTACAATATGTTATTTTTTTTGTAATTTATTCTATACTATTAATTAAAGATCCTAGTAGTAGTAGTAGCAAGTTCTTATTAGTAAACTAATACTAGTAGTGATATGTGAATGACACAGTCATAATAGCAGAGACAAGAATGAACTACAATAAATTATAGACATAATAGTAAAAGAAATGAGCCACGATAGCTCAGTGATTAGTGAACAGGACTACAAAGGTCAAGAGGTAGAGTTTGATCCCAACCGACAGCTGCTGGGTTCATCCAGCCTTTAATGGGTACCGAATTTTTTTTCTGGGTAAGTAAAACAGCACGGGCGTAATACGGACCACAATACCCAAAAATCATGTGCGAAAGGTCTGTAAAATTTATGGTCACTAACACCATATTTCCTATAAGCCACTTGGTGTTACGGGGGTACAACAGAAAAAAAAAAAAAAAGAACACCATATTCCCTATATGCCACTGGGCGTGATGGGGGTTCTTTACTAATAGTAAAAGAAAGCAACAAGCCATCATGCAGCATAAAAATAAATAAGACAAATCTGAAACAAGAGCAATGCGTCAAATACTTGGGCACAATAATAACATCAAATGGAGGATGCACCACGGAAATAAAAAGTAGAATAGCTCAGACCAAAATAGCATTTCAGAAAATTTAAAATGCCTTATGCAACATTCTCTGCCATTAGAAGTGAGAGAGTTCATTGGTGCTATATGCTACATAGAACAAATTCTGACCTATGGAAGCGAATCATGGACAGTAAACAAGCAAATGAAAAGACTATTAGAGGCCACATAAATGGAATTTCTGAGAGGAACGTTGAAAGTTCCCTGGACAGCTAAAATGACCAAGGAGAAAATTCTCAAAGAGGCCAACACAAAAAGGGAGCTCCTAAGAAATATCAGAAAGAAACAATTAACATTTTTCGGGCACATCATGAGAAAAGAAAAGTTGGAATATTTGGTTACAACTGGCAAAATACTGGTAAAGAAAAATTGTGGATGACAAAGAGAGAAAATAGTGGATAGTTTGTTGTCATGGCATAGAAAACAGTCAACAACAGAATTGATACGATCTATCTATCTATCTATCTATCTATAACTACTAATTCAGACCACAGTCTGCTCTAGCAAGTTTAAGTGCTGAAGTCGGAGGCAACCAGCCAAAAAGCGCACTACAACAATCAGGATGCCACGCACTCACACCAATGGGAAATTGTGGAAGGACATGATCGCCTATGCCAACCGGTGTGGCACATGATGATGATGAATACTAGTAGTCATAAATAATCATTAATAATGTTGGCTTTATTGAGTTGAGCACTTGCTAAAGTGCGCAGTATTATCATTTTTATCATTAGACAGTTCAGAGCTACAACTACCTTGGACATGCTATAACCAGTGATGGAAAATGTACAACTGAAATAAGTAAAAGAATTAGTGGGCAAAAAGTAATTGTGATGCCATGAAAAATATAATAACACCAAAACAAATAAAACCAGGGCTAAAACTAAGGATAGCAAAATGTTACATCTTCTCAACATTCCTGTATGGCGCAGAAACATGGACATTAGACAAGAAAACAGAACAGAAAATTGAAGCCTTTGAAATGTGGATTTATAGAAGAATAGGAAGAACTGGATGGAAAGAAAAGAAACGATGAAGTCTTAAAACAACTAAAAATGAAAGAGAAATACTAAACACATTTCAAGCAAGAAACAATGAGGTTTTTGGGGCATGTTAAAAGACACAGCAGCCTACTAAAAGTAATCTTGGAAGGGAAAATACAAGGTAAAAAAAGGCAGACCCAGACTAACATGGATGAGTAATATCAGAAGATCGACAAGATAGCCTATGATAAACTGCACCATCAAAGCAAGAGACAGAGTGGAATGACGCCTCATGGTAGCCAACCTTCAATGCGGAGGCGGCACTCAATGATGATGATTATTATTTATCATTATAATCAGATAGTATATATACAAAATAATATACATATTATACTTATTTCTTTAATTTAAACTTACAATTAATTCAATTATAATTTAATATTTGATACATAATGTTAATAAATTTATTAACATTTTAAATACACGTTGGAATCAATCAATGTTATTATTACCTTTCTTATCAGTATTATATTTTAATGATTTTGTAAATGTTTACAATTTTAATTTATAGTTAATAAAATTAGTAATGACAATATCAAAGAAACACGACACCAACATAATAATAGATGGTAATATCCTAAAACAAGTGAAGGAATTCAAATACTAAGGCAGCACCTGACATAATATCGTCATGTACCATACTGGTTGGTGTTGGCGATCATGTCCTTCCACAATCTTCTATCTACAGTGCATCGTATCAGTTCTGTTGTTGACTGTTTTCCATGCCATGACACCAAGCTATCCAGTATTTTCTCTCTTTGTCGTCCACGATCTCTCTTTCCTTTTATTTTGCCAGTTGTAACCAAGTATTCCAACTTTCCTCTTCTCATGATGTGCCTGAAAAATGTTGACATATAGCAATATTATATCAATAAATGATACAAGAACAGCAGATCAAGAGATCGAGAAAAAGGTGGATAAACAAAATATTTGAAACACTTGGAGGTATAACAGCAGAAAAGGCTAATATAAGTACAAGAAACCACGAAACATACCTCCCCTCAAAGTTGAAAGGCAAAAGAAGAGGAAAGAAAGAAATTAATGAAGTATAATACTGTTAATAATAATTGTTTAACAGTTAACAGACTAAACTTACACAAAATGTACAAACTGCTCAGTAATTCAAATGAAGTATAAAGTATAGATGCCTCATTAAAACACAAAACATTGACTAGAGTGACCTATAAACATTACTTTAGACATAATTTGGACTTTAAAAACATGAAGATAAATAAACTTGAATGAACTGTTTAATGGAGGCTCATGAAGTCATTGTATGATTTCAAATTGATTCTTAGTAAAAGTAAGATGATAATATTGACATGTTTGTGACCCTGAAAACTCAACATTCACAGGTTGTCGTTGTGGTTGGTTTAATGTGGAAGGAAGCACACAGGCTTCACAATCATGCTACCAGCTTTCATATCTGAACCATACATTTTGAAGTAAATAGTTGTTGTCCCCTTTTTGTGTTTTTTTCTATTAGCATTAGACATTTGGCAGCGTACTTTGTTCATCCATTTCTTTAAGCAAGACATTTAGTTTAGTACAATGATTATGGGGGAGCCGCGATAGCTCAGTGGTTAGTGAACTGGACTACAAAGGATAAGAGGTGGGGTTTGATCCCAACCGACGGCTTCCGGTTCACCCAGCCTTTAATGAGTACCGGATTTTTTAATGGGAAAGTAAAGCGGCACAGGCGTAATACCGACCACATTACCCCAAAAACCATGTGCCAAGGTCTGTAAAATTTATGGTCACTAACACCCCATATTCCCTTACAACACTTGGCATGACGGGGGTACTTTTTACTTACACTGATTATGGCTTTTAGATTGTATGGGGGGGGGGGGGGGGTTGTAGCATTTAGATTAATATGTCAGCTTCACAGTAATAAAAAGGTCACTTGGTTCAGTCACACAGTCTTTCTGTTATAAAGATTGGTGGGTATACGAATACTTTAGGAATCCTTGCTAATGGGGGGATGACTAGTAAGTGACTCAGTCATCAGCTTGACTATAAAAGTCCACCAATACTTGAAAAGAAGTTATGGCTTTAGCAACACACATTTGTTGACAGTAGAACAGGAGGCCTCTGACATTACATATTTGTATTAAATATCTGTAGAGGCAGATAGTGTTTCATTAACTGTTTTGGATGAGCAAATCCTTATAAAATATTGGAAAACACATAATATTCCAGGAAACATAATATAATACAGGTGACTCATATTCTGGAATTCAAGTGGTCAACTGGCAATGTTAGCTAAACATGAGTTGAACTTGGTTTTTTAATGAAGCTCTTGACTTTTTGCCCATGACCAGCACTGGCTGGAAGGCTATAGTCCGTTCAGAAATTCATAATCACACCTGAATTAGCTTTGCGTCATAACCGCTTGTTATTTTGGTTTCGCATTTTGCATGCAATCTTAGAATATTGATGACGCAAAGATTTTGGTATTTTTTATTCCACAAACACAACAGATTTTGCACATCAGCGAATTCCTTTGATCTTTTATGACGATATCACACAAGTTGATTCAAATTTTAGAGTTTACAGTAATCGTGTTAAATTGTCCAGTTTACCGCAATTCTTGTCAGAGGCGTATCTACATAGTGCTTAATTGTGGGTGTTGTTCGTTATGTGTATTTGCAAACATGAATTCAATTGGTTACAATTAGTCTTGTCCTTCGGTCACCATTAGACCCTAGGACGTCCTTACTGCAGCTGGAATTGAATTCATCTTAATTTTAATCATTCCGAATCTGACGATTCCAAGAGGTTGATAATCATTACTGGCTGGACAAATAGTAATCCATCTCGTTTCCAGTACTCATCTTCCACCCGCAACACATGTTCAACACACTTCTTTTGCATAGTTATAAATTTGCATTTCAAATTCATTGTAATTTAGGTATAAATGTTGGTATTTAAAGTCAACAAATTGTCTACTGAGTCTTCACAAAATTAATAAAGATACGCCTTCCCTTCGGTAATTAATGCCCAGGCCGTGGTGCGTCATGTCGTTCAATAACAATTCAGTTTTGTGCACGGGATTTTCCTGAAGTTAGTGTTTCTGCAATAGCCAAACTATTTTACGTCAACGACCGCAGCAAATTAATGTATATATCCTAAAATGTTGTCAAATTCGAACAGGGTGAATTTAATATAGCCTAAAGAAGAAAACTTTTAATCTAGATCAAATTTCTCAGCAAAAACTATTTCTATAACGTCATCAATATTCTAAGATTCCATGCAAAATGTGAAACCAAAATAACAAGCGGTTATCACGCAAAACTAATTCAGGTGTGATTATGAATTTCTGAACGGACTATAGTACATAGTGTTAGTTGGTAGTCACCAAAAAGACAACTGCAGTTAGATGATAGAAGTAGATGTTGCCTATTAGTTGTGTTATATCAAAGAAGTTAACTTTTGTGTAAATTGTTGTTAAACTATAGACCTCAGAGCAGATATAAACTAAAGACCATTGTACCAGTAGTCACTTACAAGCCAATCTAGATGACAAGCCAGACAACAAAGTGCTGATGTGTAGAGAGAGAGTACAGGGTACATGTACATTTGCTTTGACATAATGATGTTGATGAACCAACTTTGCAGTTTTGTAACAAATAAATGTTGATGTTCAGGTGAAGAAGATCTGTCCTAACTCTACACATGAATTGTTACAATGCATACACAACATGATTAGTTATAATAGTACAGATAAGTTGCATCATCCAACTATTTGTTGTTAGTTTTTGTAGTTCTTGGTTGTTTCTTAGTCCCATGGTTGAGCCTTCCCTAGTAATTGTTCTGCGCACCCATTTTCTTGGCCTGCCTTGTTTTCTTTTACCATATGGTTTCCACGTGAATGCCTGCTGGGGAAGGCTTTCTACATTCATTCTCAGCCTTGACCGACATATTTCCAATGTCTTCTTAATAAAGCTTGACACACATTCTTGTTTTGATTTGTCTCTTATCTGTTCATTTGAAATGTATTCATTCCAGCTTATATTTGAGATCCTACAAAGACATTTCTTTTCAAAAGTATTTAATTTCCTTTCTGAAGTCTTGGTGGATTTCCAACTTTTACATCCATATGTTAGCACACATTTGATACAGGTCTCTCCTAATCAATAGTTTGACCTAATTGACTGGACAATGCAGCAGGCTGTTACATGGTGTTTCAATTGTAAGGAACTTGTGGCTTAGGAAAACTTAGGAAAACAGCAATCTATATAAGCATTGGTATAGATAGACATGAGAGGAAGCTAATCCTGTTAAAGACAGACAATAAAATGCAGATTCTTTGTTCATGTTGAGCATGTATTGAACCCCAGGCCATTGAACATTGAAGGATATGTTTGTATAGCTCTGTCTAGTGTAAAAATGTGAGCAATGTTTCAATGATCATTGAAATGATATTTGCACTTTTCTGTATTATACACGTTGGGACCTTGCCAGTGGTAAGAAGTTTATACATTGACTCTAGTCATGAGAAAACTGTTATCAGAAGAAAAGCCATTTTAAACACAATTGACTGCAATGAGTTATGTGTGTTGATCATGTAGGTTAACCATTGACCAGTAATTGTTTCTGAGCGCCTGTGTGCTATCAGGGCCCGAAAGGGGAGTAAAGAATTGTGGCGCTGTTCCCTACCAGGCATGTTCATAAGAGGCGACTAAGGAGGGTTGGACATGGGGAGGGCTATACTGTACTGTTAAAAAAAATAGCTGCAAAAACCTCACAAACATGAAAAGAAAAAAAAAGAAAAAAATGTAAATCCGCCATCCAAGAAAATTAATGGCTCTCTTGTCTAATAGAAGACAGATAGAAGCAGAGATGAAGATGATGGGGAAGACATGGAGTGATCTTAAAAGAATGGCCAGAAACAGAATGGCTTGTTTTTTGAAGATATATACTCCACAGGGAGCTGAAAATAATAATTGTTTCTGGGAAGATTTTTTTTTTGATACAGTTGATTGAGACAATAGAGAAATTGAAACAAAACATGTGGAAGCATATTTCTTAAGAAAGAATTATTATTTGTCATTATTTAAACATCAATAAGGCACCCTTCATTATTTTATTGTTTCGTTATGAAACAATGCCTATGCTTCAGTTATTAAAGTCCCACAATTTTGTAGATGCTTAAGAAAAACCAATAATCCCTCTAGAAGAGACCTACTGAGAAATGATGGTACCTGAAACTTTCTTTAAACTGTACAACACATTATATCAAACATTTATAGGGACATGATAATTGTTTCTTTTGGTCACCTCATGAGAATTAGCCTAACTATAGTCAACAATCTAACATTAGGTCTTGAGCAAGATCAGCAATCAGATGAGTAAATAATATCACAGAATTGCTGCAGTGATTTGAGCTTGCAGTTCACTGGCTCCATGATTACACAAGTGCTACATTTAACCTTTTGCAGCGAGTTTCAAATAATATAAGTGGAGAAAAGACAAATAATTGCAGTGTTGCTGTAAAGCTGATAGCAGGAGCAAGCTGTGGGGTGTAATGTACACTGCTGCAATGTATGGTGACAGCTTTATAAAAAAGGAACACAACAAAATACTGACATTTAGGCCTATATTCAGCCTTATTCAGAGAATGAGAACAACATAAACGGACAACAGAATAAAGATAAACTCTACTACATCTTGAATGTGTGGAACAAGTGAATCAAGGAGAAATAAAAAGAGGGATTAGAGATTAAATGATAAAACGAAAGGGAAATTTACTACATATAGGAGAACAGATACAAATTAGTAAGCTAAAACATATTTTAAAATTAAACCAAGACTTAACTGAGGCATGATCCAAAAACTTTCAGCGAGTCTGGAAGTCAAATGTGGATATGATTGGAAATTTACTTACCCATCCCTTGGTGATATAATTGGCTAATCCATTAGAATTTGTAAACACATCACTGATATATAACATTCCTTGATTGAACAGTCAGTCGCTGGGCACTTCGAGACTTGCTGAGGAGGAGATCTGAGCAGTCATGGACATGTTCAGAGTGCAGTGATGATGACCCGCTAATAACTCAATTCCTTGATTAATATATCCATATCACCACATTTCAGGTGAATTTCATTACAATAAAAGCACAAATAACACTTGTGACCATTTATTAAAAAGGTGGTCATTTTGTTTGTAATTCTAAAGAAGCAAAAATGCACAAAACATCTGTGCCTCTATCCTAGTGTACACCACTTACAAGCATGCCAAAATGGAAACATGCTAATCACATGACGAAGGAAAGTTTCTGCACAAATTTGTGCTGAATTGTGTTTGATTTAAACCAGCCAATAATTAAATAATGGCAGGCGAAATGAAACAATGTTACGTTCACAACAGTTGGATTCCGGGTAAATTTGGAAAATCTCAGTCCAGCTGAGTCGGATCCATGGTGACTAAAGGTTAAGTGTAACCCTAATCCTGTAGCAACTAAAAACACTGGTATTTGACACACACGCATGCATGCTCAGATAGAACTTGTTTGTCAGATCCTCTAACCATGAGTTTCAGGTTCTCCTTTATATTTATCAGGCCTTTACCTTTCTTGATTGGAAGACCTGCATGGAATTAACTCCCATTTCATAACTCTCTGGGAGGGTGTCCGGTTAGCGCAATCGATAGGCGGTTGGCTTACCACGGCAACAGCCGGGGTTCGTACCCTGGCGAGGACACCTGGGTTTTACTAATTCCCTAAAAATTAGTACCTCTGAAGTCGGAGTAAATCTGCCTGCATGGCGAGGGGCATCCTGTAATGGGATAAAACAGACTTTACACGCAAAATTCAGTCCCACAAAATTGAGTGGGTGGTACTTCATCAGAGGTCAAAGCTGACGAAAGCGAACGATAACTCTCTGGGTGATCAATTACTCAATTTGCCAGACCTCATTAACCCATATGGACTGATCACATCAGTGGTGGCCAAATGGCAGCCCGTGGGCCAGATCCGTCCCACCAGTCTATTTTCCTTGGTCCTAAAAGGATGGAAATGGCAGGACAAAATCACTAACATAGAATTATGGAAATGTACCAGTCAAATACCAGTGGATAAAGAGATACAGCGAAGACAATGTTGCTGGATAGGACACACACTACGGAAGCCAACTGAGAGTATTACACAACAGGCCCTTTTTTGGAATCCCCAGGGGAAAAGACAAAGAGGAAGACCAAGAAATTCCTGAAGAAGACAGACAGAAGCAGAGATGAAGATGATGGGGAAGACATGGAATGATCGTAAAAGAATGGCAAGAAACAGAATGGCTTGTTTTTTTGAAGATATATACTCCACAGGGAGCTGACCAACCAAACCATTTAAGTTGTTGTTCTATATATTCATGGCAGGGTTTAGTTCCTACCATATTTATTTTTGTTCGTGATCGTAATAGCACAATGGATGGTAATTAAAAACATACTAAGAATAAATCACAAAATAAATCCGTTCGAAATAATACAAGAACGCTTTAATTTCTTTTACTACGGGCATTGAAATTAACTTATGACTTAAATTTTACTCCCATCGAAAATTGCATCGTGTTGCCAGCACAGTCACACACCGGAAGTCCTGCATCCTTTAGATTAATTTAATCAATTTATGTGTCAAATTCCCAAGAATTGATCATTGATAACCCAAGTTTATCTCCATGTTTCACTTATTCATTTTGAATCTTCTAACTCAGAATCTTACACTACAGTCCTACTCTGTTTTGTTTCAGAAGTACATTTTAGTATTACATCAACTGCCAGTGTTTTTAATTTTGCCAATTTAAATTCTTGGAATTGTGAGTTTTGCTCCATTATGATCCTCCTTTTTGATTAGTTACCCCATCCTGATCTCGGTACATTCTGCACATACTCATTAGTGTATATTAAAGTTTGGTCCTTCTCACTGAGGTTTCTTTAATATAGGCTGTTTAATGTTGAGGTCTGTTTTCTCTTTGTACCACATTCTGACTGCCCTACCAAGCAAACTTATTACTTTTTTCTCTTTTATTAATTATTTATTAAGGTCCTAAAGTAAACAATTGTCAAAGTACTGCTCAGTAAAGTAAGATGTTTTAGTAGATCCATGATCAATAACTAGATAAATGATGCACAGACAAAAATAGCTTTATTTCTTGTGTTTGTATAAGAGTATTGATTTTAGTGGGCTCTATTAAGTTTGTCATGATGTCCTCACGAACAGTAAGCTGCCTCTGCTTATATAAGTCTGTGTTATTGCCACTATAAATTATTTTAATTGGGGCTATATTACTTTGATGTGCACTGTACCATAATGTGCTGCATTTCTCATGTTCCTGTTGGTATTTTTCTGGTAATTTTAGTCCGTCTTTAGTCATAGCACAAGAAAACTGAATATTTTGTTGAAACATCAGTGATGACAGTTAAGGTTGTTCTTCAATTAATGTGAGTAAATGTTATTTTAGTGGCCCAAACTCTGTATTCTGCCTGTAGTCATAAAATGCCTTTAGAGTTTATGGTTTTGTGTCCTGAATGTAATAAAACAAGTAATTGAGTTTCCAATTTCAGTATTGACCAATTAGTTTTGAGGCTGGAGTTTAACTCACTGTCAAAGTAGAATTACACTTGGCTTATTAATGTACAGAGTGTGAAATACTATTACTTTTCAAAAATGAACTAATCTGGACATATCTAGTGTGTTTAAAAACATAGACATCTGTTTGTTAATTGTTATGTGTGTATTGAAAAAAGAGATGTGATTAATACATCACATAAAGTGATGACATATCAAACAGTTCATGCTACTGTTTGGTTTGCTTTAATAAATTAACATATTATGCTTGATTCTTGCATATGATTGTGGTCACACCTCTGCAAAGTTATTAACTTTGAAAGTGAAACCAAATACCTTGTGTACTCAAACTCTTTTCTTTAGTACAGAAATCATAAACTGCTGAATAGGAGTGACAAATTTAAGCAATTATAGGCACAGAACTGCAAATTATCACATTTATTATATTGATTTTTCATATAGCATGCTTGTCTTGTCGTTGGGTTTTCCTTTATTAAATATTTAATTATTTATTATTGTACGGCAAAGGAGAATGCTGATCACTGGTAGCAGACATGAAAGATGAAACCACCTCCATTATCTCGAGAATTAATCGATATAATCTACATTTCCATTTCTAGTCGTTATCCACGGAACTAGTAGATATAATCTACATTTCCATTTCTAGTCGTTATCCACGGAACTAGTAGATATAATCTACATTTCCATTTCTAGTCGTTATCCACGGAACTAGTAGATATAATCTACATTTCCATTTCTAGTGTATTCAAGTATTTTAGAGACCAATAAAACTAGTGGATGGTAGGTCAACATTAAAGACAGTTTTACTTTTTAGTTGATCATTTATATTCTTGCTAGCAAATAATATTCCAGTGTTATGGACAATAAGAAAACAAACAAAATCAACAGGAAGGTTTACGAGTGAATGTTTTGAGCATGACATTACGTGATGGTGATGTTAAAATATGTATTTTAAGTATATTACCGTGTTAAGAATATATTTGTAAGTCAATGTTAGTGTTAAAAATGTATTTTAAGTATATGTAAACAATTATTTATTTAGCAATCAATATATATATATATTTATTTTTTGCTGTTGAGTTTACAGATTAAAAAAAATAATTAAATATTTTGTGTGATGATTATTATAATGAAATCAGCAAGGCATTGTTTGTTGGTTTGGTTTTTTACAGCTTATTTTTCAATTAATATGAATTGAAATATGAAAATCTGAGATTTCTAGAACATTAAGAACCATTTTGAGCACTGCCATTAATTTAATCATTTCATTTTGGTAATTTATTTGAGAAATCTGTTAACATTTTTTGTCATTTTGACAAAATGTACAGTGTATTATTTCATTATATCCTGTACCAGGAATGACTTTTTGATTGAGTGATTTTTTAAAATTGTAATATATTGTTATTGCAGGGAGCATGTCAGAAGTGATGTTTTTTATGACAAATGTCACCTATATATGATGATACAGTCATAATCGCTAAGAGTGAAAATGAGTTACAAGAAATGTTAGACATTATAGTGAAGGAAAGCAAAAATAGAGGGCTCAGCTTAATAGCAAAAAGACAGAAGTAATGGTAACAACAAAGAAAAAGACATCACCTCAGTGCAAAATAAAAACAAGTGGAACAATATTAAAACAGGTAAATGAATTTAAATATCTGGGAACAATGTTAACCTCAGATGGTAGGTGTACAACAGAGGTGAGATGCAGAATGGCTCAGGCAAAACTAGCTTTCCAAAAAATGAGGAAGATACTGTGCAATCCATTTTTGACAATAGAAACAAGAAAAAAGAGTTCTTAAATGTTATGTAGAGCCAGTCTTAACATATGGATGTGATTCATGGACAATAGGACAACAGACAAGAAAATCACTGGAGGCTGTAGAAATGTGGTTTTACAGAAAAATGTTGAGAATACCATGGACAGCTAAGAAGAGTAATGAAAACGTTCTGAAAGAGGCCAAAGCAAAAAGAGAGCTAATTTCCAATATTAGGAAGAAACAATCATAATTTTTTGGCCATGTAAAGAGAACAGCTGGAATATATTGTAAGAGCTGGGAAAATTGAGGGACGAAGAGATAGAGGGAAGCAAAGAGAAAAGATACCAGACAGCTTAAGAGAATGGCTTGGCAGAAGGTCAACAACAGAAATGATAAATAACTGTCGTGATCGAAAGTTGTGGAGAGACATGATCACCTATGCCAGTAGGCCTGGTACTTGATGATGATGTCACCTACAAATATTTGGGTTAATTCTGAGTCTTTTTTGTTCTATTGTTATCATATCCTTATAATTTTTTTGCGGTATTCTAGTTAGTTGCATGCTTCTCTTCTGTGCCAGTCATGTCACTTGTGTGGCTGATAACCCATTACAATGCCGAATAATTTCTGTATTCTTTTCTGTTCGTCTGACACTAAGGCTAACTTGTGTACTAAGCCAAATCAAGGACTATTGTAGGCAAGTAGTGATAGCTAGTAAAGTCTCCAGTGTAGCCAAATCATTTTATTTTCCAGCATTTCTATATGTTTAGTAAGAGGGAGTAGTTCTAAAATGTTATGTTTTCTTGATTTCTTCAATCTTCTGTTATGGCATTAATGTTGACCGTTTAAATGTGAAGCAACGCAGCTGTTATGATGGTACAAAAATTATGTTTTTGTGCATTGCTTCAATTTTTATGACTTGTAATACAGCAATTATTGTTGTAGTTATTTAGGTTACTGATTATAACAATGCTGTGATTCATTTATCATGAGGGTATGATGATTAGTATGATGATGAAGTGATTGCGCATTTACATCAATGCAGTGCATTTTTTGTTACGGCTATGAAGATGAAAAAGTTAACAAAAACTCTCACTTTGTTTTACTGATACTTTTAGGTGTGTCCGTTACTTTTGTGTAGTGTCAGATCAGTTTTGACAGCTATTTTGTACTTTACATTAGTTATGTTTTCTTGATAACAGGAGCACACAGGTGACAAAAACATTTGTATCTAGTGTTTGTAATAATAAGGTTGGTCACACACAATGACTACAAAATTGTTGTTGACAAATTGAAAATGTGGACACGGGGTAATAGTTTTCTTCACATAATTGTTGTAATAAAATAAGTGAGTATAGTGTTGATACATCAGGAGTGAGTCATGTGACATTGTTTTGTTTTGTTTAGCTCAACATCTGTCACATTGTGCCGCACTATCAACTAGTGCTCCTGTTATATTTTCAGATTTCCACTCTTGAAGCAAGCAAGGAGGCAATAATCTGTCCTCGCCAACATTTTTTACAACTGTTTTGCTCACTCTATAAGAAACTCATATGATAACATGCTTTCTAGGTTATTATATTTTAATCTGTTCTTTTGTAAACAGGAAAAGAGTTGCTATATCAGTGTTGGCTTATTGTTATCTGCTTAGGGTTGTTGTATAAGATTTGACTTGAGAGTTTTTTCTTTCTTTCTGCAGTAAGTAAATAAATTGTATAATTTGTATTCATGTTTGGATGTGGTGTACCCTTTTTTTTTTTTAGAAATACTGAAAGTAGTGTAGTGTTTACTATTATGTGTTAGTGTAGCGAATATTGATTTTATTGTGATGTAAATTTGGCAGATTCTATATCATTGTTATGTAAAATGTAAGCTAATCACTAAATGCTCTTGAAGTGAATGTTACTTCATAATTAAGTTATAAATGGGGCATTATTAAGAAGCTCAACTGTGGTAAATTTTGCTTTATTATGAAATGATACTAAATTGAGAAAATAAATAAAGCACTTTATTGATATTCAGAATATGGCAGACAGGAATCTTGTCTATGAGAGTCTATCAGCTTCTGGTACTGTTTATGTAACCCTTGATAGTCAGTTAGTCTACTGGCACAGATTTGAACAGCATGTCAAATTGAATGTTGTGTATGACAGTGCAGTGCCAGACCTGGCACATGCCAAGTCCCAGGGATTCACTTTCACATCTAATGAACGTATTAATTATGATAGAACATGCAGCAACAATTTAACTTTACTGAATCAGATACAGAATGATGTGCCTGGTATAGAAAACTCCAAACCACAGTCTGATAGTGATTATGTTCTACCTATGGGTTTTGAAAGTCAGTCAGCTGATGATGAGAACATGTGTAGAGATCTTGAGATGAATGTCTCAGTACAAGGTCTAGTGTCAAAGGAGCTTGATTTTCATGGTAGTTTTGTCTCATTACCGAAGCATATCAGTGTTGACACCAGCACTCCATCAGGTGTTGACATATTTACAGCAGAAGGTGAAAATATTCATGCAATTGAGGAGGAAGATAATGGCCAAAATATAAGTATTGGAGATGTTGATTTGAAACAAATCAAACAAATTTCAGAAAGATTACCAAATATCACTTTGAAAATTAAGTCAAACAGTGCAACTAAAGTTTCTTTTAATGAAAAAGTTGAATTTAAAAAATGTAAAAATCAAATTAAAAAAGTTAAAGAAGATAAAAAAGTTTGTACAAAACTGATCAGTACGAAAACTAAGGTAAAAACACCAATAACTCGACTAAACAATAAAACACAGAATACTCTCAGAAGGTTGGGAACTTATGAAACTTGCAGGATGCCAAAACCAGAGATAAGAGAAGTAGGAGAAAAGTCCAGAGCTGCAAAAGTGCGAAAGCTTGAACTGCAAAAGGATGTAAAGTGTGAATACTGTTTGGAGACCTTCAAATGCCAGCAGGAGTATTTTGATCATAGAAAAGGAGAGAGGACATCTTTCAAATGCAAGATCTGCAGCAAGACTGTACCATTTAAGGCACATTTAATAGTTCACATGCGGAAACACAACAGTCTACAAGAGGAACCTCTTACTTTGGAAGAAGTAGACTATAAAAGTGGTCAGAACTCACAGCCAAAAGTTCTAGATGGTTCTGAAAAGGGTGGCAAGCAAATCAAATGTGATGTATGTGGACTTGTTGTTTCAAACATTCCAATCTTAAAAACCCATATGATGATGCACACAGGAGAGTATGCTTATAAGTGCTGCTTGTGTGGGGAGAAAACTCATTCTATTGCTAAACACAACAACCACTTGTCTGCCCACTTGAAGTCTGGAAAAGTGCAATGCAAAATATGCAACATTAGTTTTGATTCCAGATCAGACCTATCCAGACATCAGCTGACTCATGAGTTCAAATGTAGCATTTGTGATAAGGTTTTCCCAAACAAGACCAGCAGAGTGTTCCATTACAAGATGGTTCACAAGGATGAAATACTCAAGTGTATGGTGTGTGGGAAAATGTTTTCTTCAGAAGAAGAACTGACACCTCATCTAAAGTATCACCGTAACAGGGCTAAAACACAGTGCACCATTTGTGGCCTGTTTGTTACAAGATTAGACAACCACATACTCTCACACAACCAGAGGACCGAGGACAGAAAGATGTATGTTTGTGACCAGTGCCCTAAGCAATTTAAACAGAAGCTGTCATTTCAGAGGCACATGAGAACGCATTCTGAAGAGAAGCCGTATTCTTGTATTGAGTGCTCAAAAAGGTTTGCTCGAAGTGGTGGTCTGCGCAGACACATGATTACTCATACTCAGGAAAAGCCATTTGTTTGTACTATCTGTGGAAAGGCATGCACTCAAATGGGCAACCTTCGAATCCATATGCAAATCCATAAAGATATTTCACCAGTTCAGTGCAAAGTTTGTGGAGAAAGTTTCTCATACAAGCACAGTTTGCAGGAACATATGAAAAGCTCGCACTATACTGATCTGAGCTCAGCAGATACCTCAACATATGTATCAACTTTTCCTCCAGATTATTATGCATGACCAAGAGAATTACTATGCTGAACAGTTAATAAGGAAGGCTCAGCCATGAGACTAAGAAAAGAACCAAGAACTACAAAAAACAGCAGATCATCAATTGTGGTGAACTATGACTTCCTGCCTTTGTATCGTCTTTGGCCCGAGAAAAAAATACATGAATTATGTGTGATAGATTTTTTTCTCTTGATTAGTCTCATGGTGCAGAAAAAAAATAAATGAATTATGTGTGATAGATTTTTTCTCTTGATTAGTCTCATGGTGCAGGAAAAAAAACACATATCAAAGAAATCATAGACTGAATCAATTTATTAAATTATTTTCCATGCAGTATAATATTCTCACTTCATTGTCTATGTTGAAAGCTTGTCTTCTTCTCCTTTTCTACCTTTCAACTCCCTGTGGAGCATAGGTCTTCAACAAACACTTTCAGCTCCCTGTGGAGCATAGGTCTTCAACAAACACTTTCAGCTCCCTGTGGAGCATAGGTCTTCAACAAACACTTTCCAAGCTGTTCTGTTTCTTGCCATTCTTTTAAGATCATCCCATGTCTTTCCTACCATCCTTATCTCTGCTTCCATCTATCTTCTCTAAGAATATCTTGATCTTCCTCTTTGTCTTTTTCCTTAAGGATTAAAAAAAAAATAGGCCTGTTGTGTAATAATCTCAATTGACCTCCACAATGTGTCCAGTGCCATCGTCTTCACTGTATCTCTTTATCCACTGATATTTGACTGATGTTTTTCCATAATTCTATGTTAATGATTCTGTTCTATATTTCCATCCTATTATTGTGTGCAAGCATACATTAATGAATGTTTGTATCTTCATGTTTGCCAATTTTTGTTGTTTCACAGCAATATAATAGGACTGACTTAACATTGGAGTTACACATTTTTATTTTTGTATTTTATTACTATATATATATATAATATCATATTATGTTATTTTTATTATGAAAGATTGTGTACAACATGAAAATTATTACGCTTCTTGTTTATTGTTAAACAGACTTGTTTTGTCTTTATAGTGCAAAGTGTTTGCTATGTACTGAAAGCCCATGTAAGACAGAAACTCTGATTTGAGCACAATTTTGATCAGTATATCTAGAAATGTTTACTTTGGATGATTGTCCTGGAGTGTGGTGCATTCAAATGTTTTGACATCATATCAGTTTTATTTTTAACAAATGTAATCCAGACTTTACCCCCACTTAAGGTTAATGGGTGCATTCAAAGATAGTTCAAATTAGTTATCTTTAACCCTTTTCCTGGTTGTTCAAAGGAAATAGAAACAGCAATCCACTAGCAAAGTTGTTGTTTTTTTCTCATTTATAGCAACAATTCCTGTGGTTGCTTCATAAAGTGCTCATGTTATATTTTCAGATGTTCCCCTGCTGGTGTTGGGTCAAGTCTGGATGGGAAATGTGTTTGTCTCCATTCACAGTCTTCATTGATAAAGCTTTAACGTGTTATAATAATAATATTTCCTGGAAAACCCCTTACAAAAATAGATGCTCTCTTACATAGACAAGCAGACTATGCAATGTATCTACAACTATAGTTGAACTGTTTTTTCAGTTCCTGAGTGTTTTAGTATTCAGATCAGATAATTTTCATTTCAGTTGAAGCAGCTGGTCATATTTTTGGGCATATTACATCTTTACAACCTAAATATGGCTACTACTGACAATGAGAATGTAGTTTTTGTCAAAGATGATGTCTATGGCACTGTTTATCTCACAGTTGACAGTCAGGGCCCCATTGCTGTCAACTTTTTTCACAAAATTCATATAAAAGTTGTTTTGGGTATCGTTAGACCTGGATTTGAATTACAAGAGTTGCATCCAGAAGCTAAGCTCCATCAATATTTACATTCTTCTATAGAGGGTGGGGACAGAAAGATGATTCCTCTTGAAAACTCAAGCACAAACTCCAAAGAAAGCATTACTATAAGTTCTATTAAGGAGGACCTTGTAAATGAGAAAGAAGATGTAATTAATGTTTGTGAGACAAGTGAAGAGTTTGATGAATCATTAGATGAGATTATTGAAGAGCCTGTCCTTTCATCAGCAGTAATGACATTGCAACCTAAATATACAGATACAGACATTGGTGTATCATCTCAAAGATCACATAGAGTAAGAAGTACTATGATGGCAAAACCTCCAGTTTTGTTCAACAATCATCAGAAAAAGGCTCATTTCACTGATAAAAGAAAAGCTCAGAGAAGTTTGAGGTTCAGAAAACAAAAATTTATGATTCAAAGAAATTAGAAACTAATAAAGAATTCAGTACCAAAATGAAGGCTAAAAAGCTAGCTACAACTGACTGCTTTAAAGAAAGCAAAGTGACAGAGTCTCAGCAAAAGACTGAAACAAGAGTAGACAGTAGCCCAAATGTGAAGTCAGATCAAACAAAAAAGAAAGGCAGTGCAAAGTGGAAATTGGCTTGCCAGATTTCTTGTCAGTATTGCCTGAGAGTTTTTGAAAACCAACAGGCTTTTTATGATCATAAAAAAACACCAAGATCGGAGGTTTATAAATGTTATATGTGTGCAAAGATATTTCCATTTCAAGCCCATTTGCAAGCTCACATAACCACATATCACCAGCAGGAAAAAATGTCCAATTTGAAGGAGTCTACATCTTGCATTTGTGATGTTTGTGGTGTGAAGGTTAAGAACTTGCTTGCCTTAAAAAAGCACCTGATGATTCATACACAGGAGTATTTTTACTGCTGCTGTATTTGTAGCAAACAGTTTGTAGAGCCAGGGACACTGAGTAACCACATGACCACACACAGGTCTGGTGGAATGATTAGGTGTAAATGTTGTGATCAACTCTTCTCTACCAGAGCTGCACTAGCTAAACACAAACTTGCATCAGTGGAAGTGAAATGCCACCTCTGTGGACAGTTGTTTCCAAACAAAACAAGCAGAACACAGCACTACAAAGTTAATCATCAAAGTGACATCCTGAAATGCTCAAAATGCACTGGTATGTTTTCATCCCATGAAGAGTTAACTGTTCATATGAAAAAGCACAACTTATATAAGAAAAACAGTGCAAAACATGTGGTAAATTTTTCTCAAGACTGGAGAAACATGTTGTCACACATAAAGCAAAAGCTGAGATTGACGAAAGCGAACTTTTTGTTTGTGACAAGTGCCCCAAAAAGTTTACGAACCGTTCCTCATTTCAGAGACATTTGACGATTCATAGTCAAGACAAACCTTATCAGTGCCCTAATTGCCCAAGAAAATTTGCTGATTGTGGGGCACTTCGTAAGCACCTGCGAAGACACCTTTCATTGATGCCCTATGTATGTGAGGTTTGTGGTAAAAAGTGTAAGGAACCTGGCAATCTGAAAGTGCACATGCGTATTCACTCAGATATTAAACAGTTTCATTGTCGTATATGTCCTCAAGCATTTAACTACAAAAGTTCTCTAGAAGGACATATGAGGTCACGGCACTCACAAAATGTGGCCACAATAAGTCACTTGCCTCAAGACTCTAATATGAAGCAAGAGTGTGACAAGACAGAGTCAGCGTTACATGAGATTTATAGAACCACCAGAGTAGGCCCTGGTACAAGCCAACTCTGTCAAAGTAACTCATGGAAATTGGAGCTTGAGACCAACCAGGCTTTTCTAATACACCAAACATAGAAATGAAACAATACTATGAGGACAGATCAGATGTGTGCATGAAGCCTATTTATGAAGACAACAGTGTTAACCCAGTCAACCTGATGTCCAGGCACACTTTTCAAGCTCACTCTTTGAATGTTAATTCTATAGACCTGGAGGTCCCGCCATCTGCATATGCTAGGCAAGGAAGCCAAATTAATGGCCAACACCATAAAGAGAGCTCAATGAGTATTGCCTCTATGGATGTTACCACGATGAATGTATCTTCCATGAATATGAACTTGTACTGAGCACTAGATTTTTCTATGCAGATTTTGTTGTTTCTAAATTTATTTCAACCATAGAATGTTACATCAACTTGTGTCACTTCACTGAGAAAATATTGCTACTGTCAAATTCTATGTAATCAACACTTTTTTTTCTACGTAATCATTTTTTTTTTTAAAATAGACAGCTGGATTCTCACATAAATTGTACTTTTCTCTTGGGGACAGACAAAATAACAGTTTGACTGAGCTGTAAATGTGTACTTCACCTGTTATTTGAAAATGAGGAAATACAAAAGGAAATGAAGAAATTCTTCTCACTTGTTAGGATCTTGCCATCAATTTACAACATAAAC
Organism: Megaustenia siamemsis; assembly: GCA_032433765.1. Classification (NCBI taxonomy): domain Eukaryota; kingdom Metazoa; phylum Mollusca; class Gastropoda; order Stylommatophora; family Ariophantidae; genus Megaustenia; species Megaustenia siamemsis. The sequence continues at coordinate 23,343,497 of JAVIAB010000124.1, forward strand.
ACAAAGGTTAAGCAACAAACCATTTTCTACTTTTTTTTCTTTACTACAACAAAAAGTAGATATAAAATTAAAATGCAAGTCAATATAATTAATAAAAAATGCATATAGTTTTGAAGAAAGTTTTTTACATCATTATTGGTTTCATGTTTAAATCTGCCAGTTTTGACCTTGTAGTATTGTAAATGTAAAGCAGGCTTTTCATTTATGGCCGCTAGTGGGAAGAGTTTAATGAGAATTTTAAAATAAAAATATGAGAGCAAATATACAGTGCCCATATTTAGCAGTCAAAAGTAAAAAAGAGAAGAGCTCTACTATTGATATTAAATTAAACTTCAGAATAGTCACATTCTATCAGGGTGTCACTGTGGTGTTCTCAGATGTCTTGTAATAGAAGTCAAGTCTTTATTGGTATTGTAAATGATATCGTGAGTCCCATTCTTAAATATAAGTCCACTTGTTAGTTGATACCCATTTTACTATTGACACTGATGAGTTGCAACAAAATATTCTTCTTATTCCAAGAATGAATGAGTGGTGAAATGAAATAAACCAATTATTTGCTATAATTAATGACTTAAAATAATAATAAACGACTTAAGTTCGGTTGCCCTTATCGCGCAGTGCTTGGTTCTATGGAGGGTGAAATTTTAAAAATCACTTGTATAAGTGGAGATAACACCGGTCTTATAGCGTTCATTTTTAAATCATCAGTAAACTCCCTTAAAGGCACCAGAATTGCTTAGTGAAGTAATAGACACTTCATATTTTAAACTACTGAAAGAAGTAATTCAAATTTAAACAGACTTTGATAACGTAGTAGAATAATGGTTTTTGTATAAAATATACAGTGGAATGTCTAAATTGCTTCAGGTTGAAAAATGTTTCAATTAATCCATTGTGCAACACATACATTTATATATTAGTGTAATATCAAATGATTGATTTTGTCAAAATTCTAATTGAAAACTTGATGCACTCTAAACCAGTGTGTAGGTTCAAGTGACAGTAGGGTCAAACAATTTTTCTGTTAGGGGAGGTGAAATAAAAACTCAGACCTTAACACCTCGTATCGACTGCACTTGACAAGGTGCCTTCATTCCCTTGTTCTATAAATACCCCCTAAAAGACCGCAGAAATTTGAAATACTTTAAAGATAAGGTTTTATTTTTATATTTGGAAATAAAAAATTCTAGTTGATAAAAAGCAAGGTGAGGCTTTGTATGATTTGCTGAAACATGTTCAACACAGTTTGGGTAACGGCATCTGTCAGCAATTGGGGAACAATAACTATCCAGATGTTGTCTCTTCACAGTACCCCCTAGAAACAGACAAATCAGTCTAGTCTGGTGTGAAGTAAGTAGGGATTGAAAGGCAAGATAGTCCAATACTCAAAAATGTCTTGCTAAGATGGCTTTGTTGGGCCAAAAAGAAAAACTTACCTTTATACCCTTTTCCCATTACAGAGGCCTGCCTGGAGAAGGGTTGCGGGGGGGGGGGGGATACTTATAGGACCAGTGAATGATGGCTGCTTGACCAGTGTAGTTCCCACAAGGTGGGTCAAAATTTTTATTTCACTCCCAACAGAAAAAAAAAACTTTTGACTCTACCAGGATTTGAACCCGCATTCTCATGGTATGAAGCCCAACAAATTATCGATTTGGCCACTTACTCTCTAATGTGTTGGGCTGAAAGGTGCCAATTAAACAAGAACACAAGGCATCAGCACCCACTTAATGGTTTCTTAAGGGTGGACAATGAGGAGCAGGAGAAAATTCCTTCAGACGTTGAGTGAACGCAAAACAGATATAGTTAGGTCAGTAATTAGTATCAGTTGATACTAAGAAAATAAGTTCTTGACACAATGTTTGAATTCTCTGGCATTTGGACAATCAGAAGTCAATTTTGTATAACTGATTGTAAATAGTGATTGACTTTGGCAACCCATTATTATTAGTTATTTTGCAGTAGATTGTTGACATAATTTTTTAGAATAAATATTTATTAACTAACTCTTTCCGTACGGAAGCTTTTTATCGACACAACGGAAGAGATTTCAGAGACAAAATTGTTCATGGTTTTAAGAATCAATCTACATATTTATATTTATCTAACATATTATATATGAATGTTTAGATAATTGAACAAGGTATTAGATTTCACCAATATCCAGATGATACAACACCTGTAAAATGAATATGGTTTGATGGCATTCACACTAATCAAATAAAGCACTATGCGGTGAAATGTACGTTGCCGAAATCGCATTGGCACACAGTGCGGCGTAACATACGGAAAGAGTTAAATATATCAATGTATATGTTCTTCAGTTTATTAAAATATTACCTATCTATATATATATGTGTGTGTATACATAATTTACATATTTCTTACCTGCTGAATCATATATTTTGTTTTGTATTTAGTTAAGAAAAGGCAGACACAAATTAGTCAACAGTCAGAAATGTTGTTGACCTCATAGCTTAATTAAGAGTGCTGCTGTTTTATTTTCAGATCTCATTTGCAAGGGACACAAGTCAGGATGGCAGTTTCTCCTCAAATTATTACAACATAATTTCTTGCTATAGGTGGTCAAGTTGAATAATCTCCCTTTCATTTTGGCCAGTTTGTACATTTTTGTAGCATTTGAGTTTTAAAATCATCTGGAACAACAAATTCCAGCAGGCAAATTTGTAATATCCTTGTTACAGTTATCATTTGTTGTTTTTATAAATTGACCAGCTGGAGAACTTACAATTCTTCAGATATTGTTTTGAGAGATGGATTCTTCTCATTGTGGGAACCATTTCTTTGAGTCTGGACTAGCAAGTGGGGTTTTGGTCTATATTATTGATGATGGTGAGCCAGTATGCCTAAAATTTTGTAGTTTAGTGAAGTTAAAAGTTCTTTTTGATGGCTGGTCAAATTGTTCACTAGATGATGATGCTAAGGTCAGTCTTGCTGGCAGTATCTCGATCATAGATCAAGTAGATAAGTCTGCTGTTGCTGACAATGGTGATCATGTTTGCACAGATGCTGCGTTGGAACACCAGGTTACAGAAGACCATGGTGATGTGAGTGAAGAAAGCAGACCTGAGAATGTTGGACAGAGTTCAGGTTGTAAGAATTTGAAATCAAAGAGAAGTAGAAAAACATTAAAAGCTTTTGGTAATGATCCAGAAATACCCAGCAAATTGATCAGAACAGTATCATCAGAGTCATCCCATTATAATTCTCGCTCCAGGAAGAAGAAAGAAATTAAACCAGACCATGAAAAAAATAATGAGATTACTCAAGAAAGTTATTTTAAAGAAAACAGTAACTTCAAGGATCATCATGATAAGGTACATGACAGGAAATTAAGAAGTTCTAACAGAATTGTGAAATTGAGCGTCAAGCTCCCATCATCAATGAAAGCATCAAAGGCTGCCAGAACTTTGCTTAAATCAAAAATGAGAAAAACGGCTGTCATGATGAAGAAGAGATGTTTATCAGGGACAATGAAAACTGATGACAAATCAGATCATGCTGAAGAAGCCAGTTTGCAAGTGAAAGAGAAACAGAGAAAACTGTTAATAGAGAAAACTATTACATGTGAATACTGCATGGTTGATTTTAAAAATCAACAGGCTTTTTATGATCATAGACGAGTGGAAGAATCTGTACATACGTGTGGCATTTGTGGTAAAGTTGAGCCTTATGAGGCACATCTAATTGTGCACATGCAGAAACATCGGAGATCAAAGTCAGGGGTTTCATTAACCAACCATGACAAATTCAACTCAAACACAGAGTCATTCACAGACGTCGACAGAAAAAAAACTAAGAAGGAGAAAATGAAGTGCAATATATGTGGGCTTGTAGTGTCTTCAATGGATAGCTTAAAGATACACACTTTTCTTCACACTGGGGAATATGCCTACCGCTGCTGCGTCTGCCAAGAGCCCTTTTCATCTCTCTCCTCACGCCAGCACCATATGGACATCCATATTTCAGCCCAAAGATTTAAATGCAACCCCTGTGGAGAGAGATTCACATCCAGAGCAGACCTTGCTAAACACCAACTCACCCATGAAATCAAATGTGCGTTGTGTGGAGAAATATTCCCAATAAAACGAGCCGAACATGCCACTTCCGGGTTTCTCACCCAAATGATATCCTTAAATGTTCTTTGTGCTCTAACCTCTTTGCCACCATGGAAGATCTGGAGAAACATTTGGCTTATCACAAGAAGGGTAAAAAGGAACAGTGCCCAGTTTGTGGTGTTGTGGTCTCCAAACTCAAAGATCATATGATGATGCACAGCCATGTAGCTCAGGAGAAATTATTTGCATGTGACCAGTGCCCCATGAGATATCTTCGAAAATCAAATCTAGACAGACACATGCGGACTCATACGGGCGAAAAACCATATGCCTGTAACAGATGCCCAAAAAGTTTTCGTAGCAATGGCATGCTGCGTAAGCACCTGTTGACACATACTAAAGAACGGCCGTACCAGTGTGAGGTATGTGGAAAACAGTGCTCACTCCGCTCTAATCTCAATATTCATATGCGTGTGCATAACAGTGATCGTCATTTTTCATGTACTTTATGTTCTCAGGCATTCAACCACAAAAACTCTCTGCATGGGCACATGAAGAACAAACATTCACAGGACATTAGTGTACCAGAAATGAAATTGAACCTGCCTGCTAATCTGCCACATCAAACATCCATAATATCATCAGCACCTAACATGGTTTCAGAATTTGACAAACATCTGGCCTATAGTGATAAGCACTTTCAGAACTTGGATATGCCAGTTAATATAACACAAAATACAAACCAGATCTGATGAAGGTTGACAAATTTGAGAAGCATCAAGATTTCAGACAGATGCAGTCACACCTGGAATTTCCTGTAAACATGACAGAAACCTGCCCAATAGCCTTTACCTGGACAGTGGTAGAATCACTTTGAGCAAGTATGACTTACATCCACAGACTAGCCATAACCATGGCTACTAAATATGGCTTTAGGCATCTTGACATACAGTTGGTAGCAAGCAATCATGCTGTGTCAGTAGTTTGGTAATATCAGTTTATTATGATGGATGCTGTGTCCTAACAGAGTGGAACTGATATTTCTGTTTGCTTACTATGACTGGGAGAATAATATGGACGTAGTGCTTTGCCTCAGAAGCACTTGCCCCCCCCCTCTCTGCTCCTCTTTGAAGTGTTCCAAAGGAAGGACAAGGTCCTTACTTTTTGAACCAAAGTTGAGTTACAGGGGATTCTAGAAGATGAATAAATAAATAATACAGCATTGACTACCTTGTGGCAGGCGAGTATTCTACCACTAGACCACCAAACAGAGTAAATATTTTTTAATTAAATTATTTGATAATCTTTTTCTTCGTTGTTGTTAAATAAGTCCATGAAAATATGCAAGTTCATGATTATGATTTGATGTCTAGTGTTAGCATCTATTGGTGTCTCTGAAGTTGTCTAACAACTTCTCTCCATGAACCCTTTTAAAAAAACTTGTTCAATGGATGTCATTTGATCATGGCTTCCAACAAGCTGTGATTGATTTCTGTGCCTTTCAATCCAAATGTAGATGTCTTCAAAAAGTAGTTTTGAGTGCCAGGTTGCCTTCAATCCTAAGTCACTGGCCAGGCTAACTCCGGACTCACCACAGGGTGATGGAATACAATCTTCAATAATTTTTAGTTCACTGATCCTGATGCAAGCAATCAGCTTTGAGTCAGTTAGCACCTCCAACCCAGGCATTGTTGATATTTTAGGGCTCTGTATCAGATATCAAGTCACCAGGTCATATTATTAAAAGTGGAATCATGTCTGGCTAGTGTTGTTGATTATGAATTGTATGCACAAGATAAAGATTTGTGCAGCTAGAAAATTAATTGCATGAAGATACCTTGTCCTCACTAGACACAAATAAAATTATCTGGTTAATTGCCTTATGCATTCTTATGGTCACCTTCTATCCATATTTTTCACAAAACTACTCCATTAGATCCTTTGTTATACTTGAATGTGTTGAGCTTAACATTACAGATGTTTTCAGTTAATGTTTCTCCTTTGAGAGTTTCTATTTTATGCAGCTCACATTAAGAATAATTGTGGGCTTAGTAATTGCTGAAAAATTGAGTTGGAGCCAGTGGATTGAGTTTAAGAGAACAATGAGTCAATTCTTGGATGTTCTCATTTTTTTACTCATAAATTAGTCTGCCTGTAAACTTTTGTTATTACCTACTTATATGTTTGTATTTATCTTTGCACACATACATGCATACAAACATTCATACATACATACATACACACACATAAGCATATATATTAACAAATATATGCATGGCCCCTCGAAGGTTGCTGTTTTTGGTCTGCTGTTAACACAAGATTGGACCACACTGTTCTGTGACATGTGTGTCCATATTGACTGTCTGCTAAGAGTATGTGTCCATATTAAATCGTATATTATTGGCACATGCGAATAGCCTTGGAAGTGCTTTGCATTCAGCCTAACATCTGTTTTGTTTCATGTTTGAACAGTTTTGTTTTCAATACATATAATTCTTTATGAATGATGTGTTACGTGTCAAATCATTTGGATATTTTCATTGGCTGGGCAGCAGTAAATAGACCGATGAATAATTTGTCTTTAGACCCCTACCCTCATTAACTTTTCCTAGCCCCTGAAAGCAGTTAATCTAAAGCCAAATATAAAGCTGTCATTTTATTTATTGCCCTTTTGAGCCGAAGATGCCACGTAGGGCAGAAAGTCTAGACTCTTGTGTCTGATGACCGTTGTTATCAAGTTGTTCAGTCCTTGCACAGGACCCGCAATGTATCATCACCAAATGGCTCTGTTCTGGGTGAGTCTCTCAATATTGGCAAATGAGCTGAACCCTCTTGTTGTTGTCTTTTGCCGTAGTGTTCTTTTTAGTGTTTTAATAGGTCAGTCTTTTTTTCTTTTACCCTCTTGTTCCAATTTGAGGGCTTGCTTTGAGATTCTTTTGTCTCTTCTCATAACAAGGCCAAAACATGACCATCTTCTTCTCTTGATTATTGATGAATCTGTTGAATGCTTTTGTCACTTCTCTTCTGCACTATTCTTGCATTCATGCCATGGTACACGAAGTACTTTCCTTAGGCATTTGTTTTCAAATGCATCCAGGGGTACTGGTTGGTCTCGAGACAAGACGCCGGCCTCGAGACAGAGAGGTTGTGGGTTCAAATTCCGGCTAACCGGTTGGGATTTTTATTTATGATTTCTCTCTGCGGCAACCACCCCTGGTCTCAGCAGCGAAGCCTGGCTTGAAACGTCAATTACTCATCAACTAAAAAAACATGAGTACCTCTGAAGTCGGAGTTATCTGCCTGTGCGGTGAGGGACCCCTGTGCAAAGGCTGCCAGTGAAAAATGGATTAACACGCAAAATTCAGTTCCTGGTTTCTAGGGACTTCATCAGAGGTAAAAGCTGGCGAACGGAAAAAAAAAAAAACAACACTTCTGCACTAGTCTTGAATTCATGCCATGGTATACGAAGTACTTCCCTCCGGCATTTGTTCTCAAATGCATCCATTTATTTTCTATTTCTTTAGTTGTTTTCCAGCTCTTGCTTGCATAAGTAAGGGTGGTTAACACATTTGATTGAAAATCCTGAGCTTTACAAAACTACCCCAACTAAACTTTTTTTCTGTTCTTGATCATTGATTATTATTACAGTTGATATCACTGTACTCTGGGCAAACCCATAGGTGTTTCAGCAGATGACTTAATGTATTCACACTAATTGTTTTGGTAGCTTCATGTGTTGTGTGCAACACACCTAGGAAGACTTTCATCATATCACTTCCTTTCAGTGCTGTCAGACTTCACACTGAGCTCACAGCATACCTCAACAAAAGACACTGATTTAGGTTTGCTTCACAATCTCAGTAAGGCAGTCAATGCCTGATGTTCTTGCCACTCTAAAATGTGTTCTTCTTAGTGTCTCAAGGCCAGCCTTCTTTTCCTGTTTCCCACTGGAGGGCCAGCCTTGTGATTCTTTTATTTATATTGACATAACTGACAAAAGCCCACATTTTAGCAAATGCTCCAAGATTTTATATTTACTTGTTGATGTCCCTCAAATTATTGCAGCCTCAAGACGACAAACTTTGTGATACCGATGCCACTTTCTTCTGTGTCCATGTGAAGACTATTACACTTCGCCATACACCATTAAAAGGATATTAAGTGGGTGCATTTGTGTTGATGTCCTAGTTTATGGCAAGCTGCAAACATGTCAGAGACCAACGTATAATCATTGAGAGCCATGAAGACATTATCCTTGTTCACATTTATCATACACACACAAGTGCACCTGTGGCCATACTATCATCTCTTGTGTTTTCATTAACTAAAGCGTGGACTATACTTCTTCTCTACTTCCTCATTTGGCTTTCAGTGTCGAGAG